>SNQJ01S0021622.1:73473-92308 GCA_010110895.2 Picea sitchensis | reverse complement strand
AGGGGGTGTTGGAGAAATATCTATTTTCAACACACTAGTTCAGTGGGAGTTAAATGACTAGTTCTATTTTATACTTTCTAATTTTAGACCATCACTATTATGCATGCATTCTTAAGAAAAGCTCACTACTTCTTCGCTTTTCTTAATTATAGGATTCATTGCCTATATGAGTGAAAATCACTCACTCATTGAACATATCATAATATACATTGATTCTCATTTTTCATATTGTGTCTCTCTTCCTTTTCTTGATAAGATTTGTTTGTGTATGCTTTAGCTACGTCTCATGTGCATGTTTCCATGAAACACTGACAATCCTTTCCTGCTCCAGATTGAGTTGACTAAGTTCCAGTTCCAACCAAACCACCCTCCTTGAAGATAGATACAACTTTAAGTTATACAAATAATATTAATGGAAATGAAAATAAACAGAATTAAAATGGGAAATAAAGAGAAGTCTAGATTGAAAACAAACCATAAACTGTTATTCAAACGATCTTGTAGAAGTTGTGTATATTCTCTACAGGTGTCATAATAAACTATTTTCTTCCAAATTTTATGTGCAAATTCCATTATTTTGCTACATAAATCTACATTAATTTGTATTTTTAGTAATAGAGGTTTGAACGAATCAATGTTCTCTTTTGTTCCAGTAATTTTTTCCAACATAAGCTTATAAAGCATCTAAAATTATGCCATTCACAGAAGCTATGAGCGATGATTTCTACCATCATTTGAAAAAAACAAGTTCAATATTCATTTTCTTCCAGGCTGTTATATGATATAATTTCTATTGACATTAGAACAAAACCAGTTCAATATTCATTTATCGTGTTTGAAATTGTGTAAGCTTGCAAGAAACACCAAAGGAATTACGTACTAGGAAGCATTGTAGTATTGAATTGAGAGACAATCTCTCAGCTGCAGAGGAGACATCGAATCCCAGGCTTGCATCACACAGTGTTGATGAATGCAAAAGTCTTTGGCTTCAACCTTTGCCCAGTGGATGATATGGGTGTAGCTCACATTTACAAATACGATTTCAGTCACTAGGGTATGACCAAAAAATGTTCAAAAGCCTACCAAAAGAAGCATTGAAGCAGTGAAAACCCAACACACACTATCTGTTAATACATGTGAGGAAGTGGGAGGAGACACACAATGTATCATAGATGGCACTCACTCCAATGCAAATAAAATGACATTTTTAGATGGATGCGCATTAGGACAACCTGCTGAAAATATATGCTCTTATCATATCTTCCTGTTTGTCCCACATGTTAATATTTTTTTTATATAAATAATATAACCATTATTATAATTTATCACCTTGAAGGCTCACACATTGTTATAAATATAATTTAATATAGATGTGAGCCAATTATTACTTTCCTGAGTTTTCAAAATAGAATGGTTTGGGTTATTGAGTAGCCATTTTATGCAATAAAACCACGAGGTTATGACCGCTAATGTTCATTCTTTGCATACGGACAGGAAAGGACAATATGCCACTTCATTTCACCTTTTGATTCAACAACCCTACATATGGATTCCTCTTCATTAATGTAAAAATCCTTAATTTCAGATTCCTCTACATACAGATTCCTCTTCATTTTACCTTTTGATTCAACAACAACAATAATATTTAATCATAACTACTCTCTTTGTGTCTAGGATTTTCAAAGTTAAAAGATAGAGATGGGATTTCCATTGCTAAATCAAACATAAATTTTTTACTAACATATTTAGTACTAGTACCATTATGATCATGTCTCTTAGTTTGTGGATGAGGTAACATGGGATGTGGTGCCACTAAATGAATGTGAAATGGTCTTAGGCAACCCTTATTTGTATGATTGCAAATCAATCTTCTACAGGGAACATAATCAATATAACTTAACTAAAGAAGGTGTTATCACTCCAAGAAACTCCTTAGGGTTGTAGGCTAAGAATGCTTGGTAACTTAAGAAATTGATAATCAAAGTGTCTGGATCAATGGGATAACTGAGGATGGCTAATGAGAAGAACAACTTATCATGCATTCGAATGAGCCAGTGCTTTTAGAAACCAATAATCAGATACAGTAATTTGGAATGGGGTATGAAGAACACTATTCTAGATAACCAAGTACATTAACATGCAGGGCCATACAAGATAGTAAGAGATCATTCAATTCAAATTCATGATCCAAATAAGAAGATGACAGTTCTTAATAGCTGAGCTAAATTGAATCGAATTACAGAGCAAGGAAACACATGAGAAAATCTGACATTGGTAGCAAAAGAAGACTGTGATTCATATCAAAATAAGAGTCTAAGTACATAGGCCAAATGTATCCAAGATTGAACCCCTGATGGTGCTTCAAATGTCTTTGGCTTTATAGCCTTACAAGATGAAATCTAGATCCTTGAAAGATGGATCAGATTTACTAAAAATAGTCAAGTCAAAATAGATACAACAAGTGTAGGATAAGATCCTATAAAAGTGGATCTAGAATTCTAAAGATGGAAAGTCAAAACAAAATAGGAAAATATCATATCTAAGGAGTCAAACTCCATCTTGATAACCTTCATATCCTCCAAACTCTTTGACAGATGTAGAAATCCTTCCAAGGCTGATGACTCTTCATAAGAAATTTGAATTTGCCTCCTTTGGCAAAAAGACAGTTTTTCTGCTCATCAACTAGTTCACCATTTTCACTTTTCCACCTTCTTAAGCATTAAATACATCAAGATAAAACCTTAAATATGGTGTATTTAATTATTACGCATCTTTAGAATCCAACCTCGAAAGATTTGGTTGAGAAAAAGTCAAATCTGGGCAAAATTACTACCTTGCTGCCATGTAACAGGTTTCGGTGGTTAAGGGCCTAAAAATTAAGGGCTGTTAACCACCGAAACCTGTAGCTTCTGAAAATGTTTAAGATTAACAAAATGGATTTCCCTGATGCTTCTGTGAGTGATCAAGGCTTCTTTGGTGATGCTTCTCCTCCTTGTACATGACTGAAAACTTCAGTTTGTTGTGTATTGTAAACCATTTGGTGAATATCATCCTAAAGAGTTCATACAAAATCTCCTTGCATCTACAGGTCCATATCTCTTGAGCTGCAGCATATGCATAGACATGCGTATCTGGACTAATAGTAGATCCATGAATTAGTTGCATTATTACTGTAGTTCTCAGAGTTGCTTAATGTTTGCACTGTAGAAAAGCTTGGACAACCAATGATAGAAATGCTGCTGTGGATATCCATGTGTTGTTGGTTGACTTAAACCAAGTCTGAAGCGTTGTGAAGGTCTTGTAGAGGGGACAGACAAGTTGTTCAAGTTATTTGGACCAGAGACTGCTTCTGTAGAGTTTACCCTGCTAACATTGCGGAAATATAAGAGCTTGCCTCCAGGTAACCTTAACAAAAACGATCTTCCAGAAGTGTCTGATGAAATCCCTTCAATAACCACACTTGAGTTCTCATTATCAGGACTTAAAATAGCCAACCTCTCCAAACACCATCATCTCCAACAAATGAAAGACGTAGATCAGAAGAAGGTAACAAAGTCAGACTCAAATGGCCTCTTGTAGAAGCTGAGCACAATAGATTGCCTTGTTTAATTTCTTTTCCCACGCGGATTGAAACAAGTGGAACGCACATACAACATGCAAGAATGAGTTGCCATGGATTTGAGGATCTGTTGCAGCTTGCTACACTTGTGTTGTCACCTGAAGTAGTTGAGTACTGATTGACAACTGCTTTTGATGATGAGAATGACCCTGTAATGAAATATTAGTCTGCATCTGGGTGACCATGTGTGAAAGAACAGAAGGCTCCGAATCTACCACCCCTGGCAATGAGATCTAAGAAGCAAACAAATCATCAAGATTCGATGGGTTAATGTTGTTAAGACCATAAGTTCTATATTTTCCAGAGGTGCTCCCATTCCCAAAATACAAATAACAAAATTCCACATGTGAATTCAATTTGACTAGAGATAGTAAGTCTAAAAGACAAACAAAGAACCACAAGTCGACAGAATTTGACTGCTATATTCTTCAAACTTCAAAGTGCAACCACCCTGTACTATTTCCAATTGCTTCCTTTGAAAGAGAATCTGCCATGAAGTTGAATTGATGATGAACATGGAAGCTTTTTAACCATGAAAAATTCCTCTTGAGTGCCATAATTTTCTGCTTCCAAGTGAGAAGAAAGAGAACATTAAAAGAGACCTGCCTTCAAACCAATCAATCACAACCTTCAAATTCCCTCCATTATAAGTTCTGGTAAATGTAAATGAGTAGCAAAGGTAAATAAACTCCACAGTCCCAGTAATTCTACCCTGATATTACTGCCAGCTCCAACAACAATCTGTCACCAATGCCTCGTATGCCAGCTTGACTAAAACAGAGCCAGAAGATTTATTCCACATCCAAACAGGCTTATCTCCTTCATCCTTCAGTGAGAAACCACTGCTTCTGAGAAGCATTACATAAGAGCACCATTCCTAGGCTAAAACACCAGTCAAACTTAAATCAAATGCATCCAACTAGTCATGTGAACCTGAGACATTCAAATGAGATGAATGTGAAATATGGGATAAAGAATAAAGAATAGATCTGCAAAGAGGACAAGTGTTGTAACAGATCTAAGGAGAGCTTGTATGAAGAACCACATCCCACAATCAGATCCTGACCAACAAGGACTCGTTTACCATCGCCAACATTCCAAGCCATCCATTTCTTCAACAATGGAAGCGAGTCTAACAAATTTTTGGATGATGAATTTTCTATTGACCTGGAGTTTCAACCATTCTTTATCCATTTAAAATGATATCTGGAGCTTTGAAAGCGTGCCTCATAGATTTATGTGCATGCATTTATCGATCCTCTGCATTTACAAATTTTTTCCAACTGACACCTGATCTTGCAGGGAACTTTTTACTATCTTACCGAGCTCCAAATACAAATATTATTGCACCATTGGAAAGATTATGATCTTTAGTTAAAAATTGACTATTTGAACGTGCAAAACGGACATTCCAAGGCTGAGAAAATTGATTTTTCCCAAAGGCATTTTTTTCTGGAAATTCTGACTTTCGGTGGTTAACTAGCCCAAAATTTAGCATGTTAACCATCTGAAAAGCTCTGCTTTCGGGGGCTAATGAACGCCTACGGGTTCTCCTAAGCCACCGAAACCTGTAATTTCTATTTCTTGAAAAGAAGATCAAATGCAATGTTTATTTTGAACTTATTTACAAACAACAAGCTTTCAAATAAGCCTAGAAAAATTTCAAATAAAATTTTCAAGTATTTTCTATCACCTAAAATGACAAAACTTGATGGTGCTATTTTAGGAGATAACAGAAGGAAATGAATATGTTGTACATGCTCATCACTTAAAAGAAAATCAATCTCTTCAAACAATGGAAAAATTAAGGAAGGAATATTATGCAAGCAACACACCTATAATTGTGCCAAGTAAAGCAGTTGATCTTAAGCATGAACATGAGAGGGTTGCAAAATATAAATTCAATCATAATTTGCTTCAAGATAAGATAATGTCGTGCAATCAAATCAAACATATTAGTTCATTTGCAGTCATATTTCTGATGTTATCGCTGCTAATGTTTTCAACATGGATGGTAGTGTCTTCAGTGAGATCTGAATGAGTTCAAGTGGCTAACAATATGCTCTTAGTTGTCATGGTTGTTTTACAATTGATTATGACGCAACATGTGTGTTATCACATATAGTTGTCAAGGGCAGCAAGTTGTCCAAGTTCACGGCCTGCACAAGAAATGTCAAAGCACAGTGTTTAGAGTAGTCCATTTTGAGCTCGAATCAAGCAAATAGACAAGTTCAGCTTTCAACGACGCGGGTTCCATATAATGTTTAGATTAACAGCTCGCAGGTGCTCAAAATTCCAAAGTTTCTCGAAGTTTAGTGGCAGAGCAAAGGGCCGAAATCAAAGTTGAGCAAATATGACCCCGAGTCTCGAAACACGAAGTCCCAAAGTGCTCGGAAGTTGGACCCCAGGTCATAGCGGAGGTTGAGAGTTTGAAAATCGGGTGAGTTGAGAGTGGCTCACATCAAAGCACCCGAAACACGAAGTCGCGAAGCACCCAGGAATTGGGCCCATGGTCACAGTCCAAGATCACATAGGAGGTGGGCCCAAGAAGAAACTTAAGCACCTAGCGCATGATTGGTAACTCAGGTTTTCAAGGAAGCAATCATGGTCGTCGGATGCATAGAAAATCTGACCATCGATCTGAGAGGAGCAATTTCCTCATTCGAGCATCGGGGAATCTGTAGTCAAGTAATGTGAAATCTCTCGAAGAGAGAAATACCAAAGCGTCATATGGGATAAGCGCCAGGTCACGACCCAAGGTCATAAGCACAAAGGAGTGATGAAGAAAGAGATGGTGCCTGAAGCTTGATTTTACAAAAGCACCCGTATTGGTCACTGAAGAAGATCTGCATGGCCTCGAGGCGCCAGGATTGACTCGAAGAAGTCATGGGCACCACCTGGAACATTCATGGGTGTCAGGCCTCGTCCCGATCCCATTGAAGGTAGTTAATGGAAATGGGAGTGGTGTTTGAAACTTCAACTCACACTATAAATGGAAAGCATGGAGGGTCTGGTTGTAGAGATAGAGTTGTCAACCAGAGGCCCCCTTGATGGAAAATGTTTCTTGAAGGCCCATGTTGAGTTAAGTTTGCGTCTGACAAAAGAATGCATGCATGGTATAGCAGAAGAAGATGCATATGGCAAGCCTTGAATGTAGTCAGAGCGCGCCCCTGGTGGTTGTGGACAGTTTTGAGTATAAGTAGGTAGTTTTGATATTTTGTTATGGTCGTTGGTTGAGAAGTGCTCCTGTTTTGTAAACTTTTGATAAAGTTTCTGGTTCTCTGGTTATGTATTGTGATCTAATACTTCTTGTTTAATGAAAGTCAACTTATTTTCATCTTATTTGCCTCTGATACTGAAGTGTCCATGATTGAAGGATTCACATGGATTTCTTTTGATTGTATTGTAATGTATGTTCGATTGCAATGTTGTTATTAACATTCTTCAGTTTCCTGAAGTTTCAAATCCAAGAGGATCTTGTATTTGAAGTTTTTCCTCCTTAGGCTGCTGGAAGACTTGATGTCCATAACAGACCTCTACATTATGCTCACTAGTTCTTCCCCCTACTCACCTTTACTGCAACTTACTGACTGAAGTTAATCAATACCTCACCTGCTTGTGCATGCTGGTCCAGTTTTCTGAGTTAGAACAATATTATCTTGAGTCTTCACCCATTTGACCCCCTTTAAATTTATTCATTGTGACATATAAACTGATGGGTACTAGGCTTACCTTCAATGCAATATGAAGGTGACTTCTAGCGCTAACATTTTTGGCACCATTGTCGGGGAACGAATTGAAGACATTTCCCTGGGATAGAACGACAAAGAGCTTATGATTATGAAGGTGCATTAGATATCATAACCATTGAAGATTGCGCTTGCACCTGGAAACTCCATGATTAAAGATCGATTGGCGACTCTATTTGTTCTAAATGGAAAGAATCTTGGCTCGGAGGTTTTCTCCTTTTAATTTCTCATATGTTCCCAGTTTTCCTAATGTTGTTCCTACTATGGATGAATGGGGTGATTTTTTGCCCATATTTAGATAGCGTAAAGAGGACAGCGAGTTTCATGAACTCATACATCAATGGGAGATACATCATGGGGATGTATTATTAAATAGGTTCATGTTCTCATTAGCAGGAGATTCTCATGAATGGTATCACTCCTTACCCCCTGCTATCATCTCCTCCCTAGGAGAATTTCATGCATCTTTCAATAGGCACTGTCAAAATTTTTATTCTTGTAAGTTAATTTGTCATAATTGTTGTGAAGAATATAAAGACTGTGTTCAAGGTATGACTGATTCAAATGAAAGCTGTGAGAATGAAAGCTATGAGGATGAAAGCTATGTGAACAATATATCTTGGATGAGTTGGTGAAACTGGTACAAGCACTTTCTGCAAAAATAGAAAAATTGGAGGCAGATCGTGCTTGCTTCTCTTATGAAGGAGATGTAGAGGATATTCCGATCCTTGAAACGGAAGTTTTGGGCAACCCTTCTTGTGATGAAGAGGTTATTTCAAATACCAACCAAGAGCAACCAACTTTTGATGAATATCCCAATGAAGATGAAGAAAAGTAGAGATTTTCCATGGTTCCTGTTTATGATGATTATGAATTGGATTCTTGGGATAGCCATGAAGGATCAAAGGAGGAGTTAAATGGGCAGTTTATATCTTGTCTAGAGCTTGTAAACGAGCAAATATCACTTGGTATTGTCTAGCCTGCATCAGTTCTCCACCCACCTATACACTTTGAGAGCATCAAACAACGGGTGAGCAACAATGAAGAGAAGGAGGTAATTTCTTACCAGTTGAGCTCCCCTGATTGTAAATTTTGTGACACTGTGGGGTCATATATGGAGCCGTGTTTTCAAAAAGAATTGGAGTCAACATAATTATTCATCTTATCATCATTTTGGGGTATGGGAAACATTCCAAGCCATGTTCTTGTTATGTTGTCATACTTCTCTAGCCTTTTGAGGATCAACTACAGTAAAGATAAGAAATTTATCACTAGACAGTCTGGGTGGCTATGATGGAAGTTTTCTTTCACCTAACACTTTATAAAGATCATTTAGCATATGATTGTACATAAATAAGCTCCTTTTGGAGCCCATGTGTTTGTGTTCATTTTTAGAAGAGTAGTGTGTACATATTTCTCTGTTTTCTTCAGCGAAAGTTTTGAGTTAGACTCCATAGCCCAATGCATAAGGTGACTGGAACTGCTTGTTCTTGGCAGTTCACAGGGAGAATGCCATCTCCTGTGGAGCCAAATGTTATCACATATAATTTTCAAGGGCAACAGGTTGTCCAAGTTCGCAGCCTGCATAAGAAACATCAAAGCGCAACATTCATAGCAGTCCATTTTGAGCTCGAATCAAGAAAATAGGCAAGTTCAATTTTCAATGGCGGGGATTTCATATAATGTTCATATTAGCGGCTCACGGGCGCTCGAAATCCCAAAGTTGCTCGAAGTTTAGCGCCGGAGCAAAGGCCCAAAATCAAAGTCGAGCAAAGATGACCCCGAGTCCCGAAACACGAAGTCTCGAAATTCTCGGAAGTTGGGCCCCAGGTCATAGCGGAGGTCACATTAGAGGGGTCCATAGGAAGGGAGCTAGTGCTCGCTAGGCTCTAGTTTGGGAGTTCAAAAATCGTTCGAGTCGAGAGTCACTCACATCAAAGAACCCGAAACGCGAAGTTGTGAAGCACCCAGGAATTGGGCCCATGGTCATAGCTCGAGGTCACATAGGAGGTGGGCCCACAAAGAAAGGTAAGCACCCAATGCATGATTGGTGACTCGGGTTTTCAAGGAAGCAATTGCGGTCATCGGATGCATAGCATATCCGACTGTCGATCTGAGAGGAGCGATTTCATCGTTCGGGCATCGGTGAATCTATAGTCAAGTAATGTGAAATCTCTCAAAGCGAGAAATCCCAAAGCGTCATATGGGATAAGCGCCAGGTCATGGGCCGAGGTCACAAGAACGAAGGAGTGATGAAGAAGGAGTTGGCACCTAAAGCTCAAGTTTCTGAAAGCACCCGTATTGGTCATAAAAGAAGATCTGCATGGCCTCGAGGCGTCGGGATTGACTCAAAGAAGTCGTGGGCACCACCTGGAACATTCACGGGTGTCAGGCCTCGTCCTGATCCCGTTGAAGGTAATTAATGGAAATGGGAGTGGTGTCTGAAACTTCAACTCACTCCATCAATGGAAATCATGGAGGGTTTGGTTGTAGAGACAAAGTTGTCAGCCAGAGGCCCCCTCGATGGACAATTTTTCCTGAAGGCCCATGTTGAGTTAAGTTTGCGTCTAACATAAGAATGCATGTGCAGTCTGACAGAAGAAGATGCAGATGGCAAGCCTTGAATGCAGTGGCCAGAGCACACCCCTGGTGGTTGTGGATAGTTCTGAGTATAAGTAGGTAGTTTTGATATTTTGTTATGGTCAATGGTTGAGCAGTGCTCCCGTTTTGTAAACTTTTGATGAAGTTTATGGTTCTTTGGTTATGTATTGTGATCTGAGACTTCTTATTTAATGAAAGTCAACTTCTTTTCATCTTATTTTCCTCTGATATTGAAGTTTCCATGATTGAAGGATTCACATGGATTGCTTTTGAATGTATTGTAATGTATGTTTGATTGCAGTGTTGTTATTAACGTTCTTCAGTTTCCCGAAGTTTCAAATCCAAGAGGATCTTGTATTTGAAGCTTTTCCTCCTTAGGCTGCTGGAAGACCTGATTTCCATAGAAGACCTCTACATTCCTCTCACTAGTTCTTCCCCCTACTCACCTTTACTATAACTTATAACTGAATTTTATCAAGACCTCACCTACTTGTGCATGCTGGTCCAGGTTTATGAGTTAGAATGATATTATCTTGAGTCTACACCCATTCAACACCCTTTAAATTTATTCATTGTGACATATAAACTAATGGGTATTGGGCTTACCTTCAACTCAATATGAAGGTGACTTCTAGTGATAACAAGATGCACAGGACATAGTTTAAAGAAAAAAGAAAAGTGGGGTGGCCTATCCTGCACTTGATGACTAGTTAATACCCTTTTGGAGACCAAAAGGTTTTAGTGGAGAGGCATGATCCAAAATAGATCCAGGAAGGCCTAAAACCCAAATTTCTCAGAATTAGACGAAACTAGCACCATTACGTCGGGCTCGTCGCATTGATTCCAGCCATATATTTTTTCCCAAAAATGGACACCGTATGCGAAAGCTATCGTCTTCTAATCGATTTTCTAAACAGGCAAAAAAAGTCAATTAGTCAAAGTCATGAGGACGTACTACTGACGTCAGCAGTACAAAAGGTGATGTCATGATGATGTCAACAGAGACACGTGGCAACACGAGGAGGTGACATGTGTCACTCTCTTTTGGCATTTTCAGGGGCTTATGTGGACAAATAAAAAATTGGCATGTGACACTGTACGGACGCGATACATGACACTGTATGGACACTGACGTGGCCCAATGACAGGTCGACACATGTAAATATAGATGATAGGTGGCAGTATGGATGCTGACGTGGAAAGATGATTGGGCAGTGTGGATGCTAACGTGGAAAGGTGATTGGGCAGTGTGGATGCTGGCATGGCAACTGACTATGAAGATGACTTGGTTGTATGGATGCTGACTTGGCAGGATCAGGGTGCGACATGTGGTTTTACAATAGTTATGTGACAGCTGACTGTGCAGTCTAACTAGGTAGATGAATGTGCATTGACTGGATTGTACGATACAATCCATAGGTGACACGTGGCCCAATCATAGGGTGCCACGTGGAACCCCAGATTTAGCCAATGTGGAATGTGTAAAAAAAGTGTTCCGCCTCCGAGGGATTCGAACCCTTGAACTCTAGGCGAGGAAACAGACTAACCACAATGCACTAGCCAACTAGGCGCATATGTTACGTGTTAAACCATATGGAGAATAGTCCATTTAAGTTGTGATATGGGGGGATTTGGGGGATAAGCCCCGGTTAGCAGGGGTTAGCCATGCGACCAAGGTCATAGACTACAAGTTGAGACAGGAAGGTGGGCACATTGAGAGTTTAAGGCCCAAGCACATGGCCACCATACGACTGGACTTTTAGGGGCTTGACCGGAGGACTAGGGCCAACGCCTAGCTGTCAGCCATATGGCAACGCCCATATGACCAATGGCCTAGGAGAAAGGGGTTGCGCCCAATATTTTTTGGAAAATGGGTTTTCAAACTTTATAATAAGATTTTAATGGTTTTTTGTGCTGATTTTGGGAGATTTTTGCCCAAAACTGAGGATCTTGAGCCCTTTTTGAGGTCAGATGTTGGGAGGAAGTTGGGATAGGATCACCAACTCAAATCCTATATCAAAGGTTTTTGATAGACCAAAAGGTTCAGATTAGCAGAATGATGAAGAGTTTGTGAAGCTTGAAGCCATTTTTATGCACATAAGCCATTGAGGAAACGAACTTTGGAGGCTAATTTCGGGAGCTACACTCAACATTTTTCAGTGTCGTCAATTGTGTTGGATTCTTGAGGTCGGGAAGAACACAACCAGACTAGTTTGTAATCCTTTTGATACATTTCTTATGTATTTTCAAAGCATTGAAGATAAATAAGAAAGCCTCCCCCACCGAGACAAAGGTCTAAAGACGTAGGCAATCTTGTCGAACTCCATTAACAACCTTGTTGTTATGGTTTTCTATTCTTTATGCTTATATTCTGAACTACATTTCTTTATGATGGCTGCAATAATCTCTCATTAAGTTCTTCTTCTTTCCTTAATTCCTAAATGGTAATTGAACACATGCTTAAAAATTAACCAAGTCTTTAAAGATCATTTTTGGATTAGATCTTCATCCTAATATACCACATGAGAGATTGTTAAGAGCTACATATTAATGAAGTCATTACTCCAAATTACCATTGTCTACAAACTCATATATAAGCAACCTGCATGTGCCTTCAACACGGTAGCCATGCAACCACATCAAACTTTTGTGACTAGTTCTTCCAATGGATTCAACTTCAAATCTAAAGTCCTTCTGAGGCTAATAACTACACAATAGTCCAAATGTTAAAAACATTTATAGAAACACCATATGTAGTTTTTACTTGACATACTTATGAGTACCTTGTTTCATGGGATTATTCCAAAATGAATGCAAGCAATCATTAAAGGTTGAAACATACCGACTTATTACCTTATTGAAATATATACACACATATATATTTTGGAATATAATTGTAAGACAAGATGAATCTATGCATAGTGGTTTGAACAATTGCAAGTTTACTAATTTGAGATTTATGTGGTGGGAGTAGTTAATAGAATTTCTTGGAAATCCATCCGAAATGTCAATAAGATTAAAATGATAAATGTCAATTTTTTATGGTATAGGGATCAATACAATCTCACTAGTTTAGTTTACTAATGGGAATATGTTAGAATACAATCTCTATATGAGAATTAGTACAATTTTTTTTGCAAAATAATTAAAGATCAATGATGTTAGCACTATAACTTCATAATGAATTGGTTTCAAGTATTGAATGGAAACTAGTTTAAATGAATATCCTTCCTTTATGCATTTTATTTGGGAAACTTGAAAATCAAGGTAACTTTTGAATAAGCATTATCTAAGATAGACCAAAACATGATATTGTACATTATCAATATTTTTTCTCTTTTACTTCTTCTAAATCCATCCACTTTCATCCCAGAAAAAAAAAAAAAAGTGAAGATGCATATACCATCATTTTGTTTTAATTGTACTTCATAAGATTTGGGGCTAAATTTTTAATCTTAATAGTTTTTAATCATACTTCATAATGGGTTTTTTTAATCATACTTCATAAGGTTTGGGCTTTGGGCTTGAATTTTAATCTAGAATAGTTTTCAAAAGAATGATCATAGTTAGTGTGTGTTCTATACTTTTAATGCAATAATTCACTAATTGGATACCAATTACAGAATTTGAAAAGTGAATTATAAGTTTTTTTCTTCATGGGAAAGGGGTTAACTTCTTTAAGCAAAGAGATAAAGATTGATGAGAAGTAAATGGCATAGTGAGGTGTGTAATGTTAACATATTTATATACTTTTAATTATTTTTTAATTAAAAGGTGCTCTAATAGGAGTTATTTATGAGAATCCAACAAAGTTATTTATAAATCAAGAAGAGAAGATGTGATGGCAAATGATGAAAACAAAACAAAGCTCCTTTAGGAGAAAACATTACTATTAACATTATAAAACAAAACATTGTGCTCTGTAATACAATAACCATAACCAGCCCAAGCAGCATTTTATATGCAGCCTTTAGCTACTCTTGATCAAATGGGTTTTCACCATTTTTCAGGCTCATTAGTTTCCTTTTAAAACAAGTGCATAATCAAGCATGTATGTATTCTTCAAAGCGCTGCATGGCACCAGAAGGAAGACCAAGGAAAGTCTTGATGCCCTTTCGTTCCTTGCCATTCGACAGAAACAACGGAACTTCCCTCTCAGGATGAGTGACTGGCGCCGTTTTCAGGGGCTGCCCGAATCCGAAATCCTCAGTATGGAATGGCAGATGAGTCCATGCAGTTATCGCAAGCGTTGCAGTAAGCGAAGGACTTGCACTATCCAGTTGCAAGTAATCGATGGCTGATCTCATATATTTGTCTGTCGTCATGGCTTTGTCCTTTTGGACCAGCCCCACTGCAAACGACAGAGACTTGTCCGCCAGATCTCCTGCCCTGCACAAGCAATATGTAAAACAAAAACCGTTTCCAAAGTATCCCTTCGGCAGCGGCGGCTCGAATCTTTTCCGCGCGTCCACTGTAACGGCGGCTCGAATCTTTTCCGCGCGTCCACTGTAAAGAGAAGCTTCGTTTCCTGGTTGGGTGACATCTCCAGAGCCTTGCTGCGACACCTCCATACGTGCGCTGTGAGCGCTTCGAAAGCGCTACACCGGGCCAGAATTCCGTCACCCGTTGCGTGACATCTCCATACGTGCGCCGTGAGCGCTTCGAAAGCGCTACACCATAAACTGGCTCGAATTAGATACAACTTAAGTTATACAAATAATATTGAAAACAAACCATAAACTGTTATTCAAACGATCTTGTAGAAGTTGTGTATATTCTCTCCGGGTGTCATAATAAACTATTTTCTTCCAAATTTTATGTGCAGATTCCATTATTCTGCTACATAAATCTATATTAATTTGTATTTTTTTAGTAAGAGAGGTTTGAACGAATCAATGTTCTCTTTTGTTCCAGTATTTTTATCCAACCTAAGGTTATAAAGTATCTAAAATTATGTCATTTAAGGAAGCTATGAGCGAATATTTCTACCATCATTTGAACAAAACAAGTTCAATATTCATTTTCTTCCAGGTTATTACGGGATATAATTTCTATTGACATTAGAACAAAACGAGTTCAATATTCATTTATCGTGTTTGAAATTGCATAAGCTTGAAATAAACACCAAAGGAATTACGTACTGGGAAGCATTGGAATATTGAATTGAGAGAGAATCTCTCAGCTGCAGAGAAGAGACCGACGCCCAGGCTTGCATCGCACAGTGTTGATGATTGCAAAAGTCTTTGGCTTCAACCTTTTTCCAGTTGATGATATGGATGTAGCTCACATTTACAAATACGGTTTTAGTCACTAGGGTATGACCAAAACATGTTCGAATGCCTACCAAAAGCAGCATTGAAGTAGTGCAAACCCAACACACAGATACTTAATCACAAATACAGAGCTATATGTCCATACATGTGAGGAAGTGGGAGGAGACACACAATGTATCATAGATGGCACTCAATCCCACAACGTGTAAGAATAGGGCATTGTTAGACGGATGTGCATTAGGACAACCTGCCCAAAATCTATGCTCTTATAAATCTATGCTAGTATCGTATCTACATGTTTGTCCCACATGTTAATATTTCTTTTTATAAATAATATAACCATTATTATAATTTATCATTTTCTATCAACTCACCTTGAAGGTTGACACAATGTAATAAATATAATTTAATATAGATGTGAGCCAATTATACTTGGAAATAATGGAGAAAGGGCCAGTTGTAAACACCACTTGTGAGAGTCACTTGTAGGCGTGTTAAGAGTCAGTTCTTAGTTAAGAGTCTAGTTGTCTTTGGTTTGCATGTAACCGAGTCTTTTCCTATATAAGGATGTAATCCGTCTTCATTAAACAATACAAAAGTGAGCATAGCCTCACCGTGTTTGTTGAGCATAGCCTCACCGTGTTTGTTTTGCATATTTTATCTTGGTATCAGAGCCACTGGGAGAAGGTGTGAATAGCGTGCATAAACATTTTTGGAGGGCGAGCTTTACTAAATCCGCAAGCTTACGAGGAGGGGCGTTCCTCCATTGGTTGAAATCGCGTAGAAGAGTTTGCTTTGCATGAGTTTTGAAGCGTGAAGGCACTTGCATGAGCCCATTTACAAAATAATTTGCATGAGCTTGTGGCTGCATATCATTTTGAGGAGGAGCGTGGAGGTTTTATTGATAAATCGTGAAGGCACAACGTGGATAGCATGGATAGCGTGAGAAACGTGAGAAAGCAATCGACTACAGCGTGAGCATACCTCCTTGTTGGAAAGCGTACGAATCATCCAAGAGTTGGTTTAGTGGAAAAGGGTCATGAGCAAATAGTGGAGTTTTGCCGTGAAGATCCTCCATTTCACGATTTGCAGGAGTTTAATTCAAATTTGGTATACATAGTTGAGCTACAAATCGTGAAGATCTATTTTTATGTGAAGTTTGCATGATGCGTGGTGAGTTTTGAATGCATGCGTAAATAAGAAGTTATTCATTTTTTTTATTATAATTAAAGTGGATGCATGCATGTGTATTAAAAAAAAAAAGGGAGGTCTCTTTTAAGGAACTTTTTTTTTATATATAAAGTTATAAGTCTTTTAAATAGTGAAGTGGCTATTTAAAAAGTGGATATTTTGGATATTAAGGTGCATGCATGTATGATTTAAGCTGAGAATAGAGGTGGATTTGGATCAGTGGATCTGAAGGCAGAGCGACGGAATGCTCAGTATTCGACAAAAAGTTGCATATATTTGGTGATTCACTTGTAGAGACTAACTTGCTGAGATGGCAAATCCTCTAGCGAAGACCTACCTCAACGAAGCCAACAAGCTAGATGGCTCGAATTTCATTAACTAGAAATTCAAGATGCAGACGCTCATGGACGGCTATGGTGTCTGGAACATTGTGAAGGGAACTGAACTGAAACCTGATGCGGCTGCAGGTGCGACAACAACACATATCTAAGATTGAGAGAAGCGTGAAAACAAGGCAAAGGTATTGTTTCACATGTCAGTTAAAGATAACATAATTCCACATATTAGAGAAGCTACAACTTCTGGTGCAACATGGACAACTCTTAAAGCATTGTATGAAACTAGCAACACAAATCACATTTTGTTCCTGAAAACTAAATTGCTAGGCATTAATATCGATGGAAATGAATCTGTTAGTTCATTTTTGGGTCGTATTAAAGAGGTGAAAGACAAGCTAGTAAATATAGAGGAAATTGTTTCCAACACTGATCTAGTGACTATTACCTTAAATGGTATGCTAGAAGATTATCATATGTTCATAACAGGTCTTGCAGAAAGGGAGAAACCTCCTATGTTTGAACAACTGACAGGTATTTTGCTGCAAGAGGAAGAGAGCCGTGGGAATCTGAAGCCTCAGAGTAAAGATTTGGCACTGTGGTCAAATAATAGATCTGCGAGAGGGAGATCAGGAGTAAGAGGCAGAGGAGGTAGTTCATGGAAGAGAGGCGGTTCATGGCAGAGAGACAATTCATCGCAGAGAAGACAATCTCCAAATCAAGGTATGCAATCTGACAAGAATGAGTCTAAGAGTTGTTTTTATTTTGGTCGACCTGGACATATGGTTAAAGATTGTCATAAGAAAAAAAGTGATGAGGCTAGGAATAAACCTAGAACACATTCAGGGCATTATGCAGAAAAATCTTCAAATCAAGATTTTAGATTATGTATTGCTAATGATGATATTGATGAACCCCCGAATTTTGACTCACGGGATCTTAGGCTGTTTGTGTCTAACGCTACTTTATCTGCTGAAACGTATGATTTTGATGCCTGGTTTGTGGATTCCGAAGCATCAGTACATATGACTTTTAATAAAAATTGGTATGCTAATTTTAAAGAAACACAGAATGGTGCCAACATATATCTTGGAGATGATCGCACTCATCAGATCAAGGGATATGGAGACATTCCTATGACATTGCCGAATAGTACTGTTCGTCACATTCACAATGTGGTGTATGTGCCAGGAATAAAGAAAAATTTGATCTTTGTGTCCACCATTACAGATCAGAACTTGAAGGTTGAATTCTTCAAGAATTATTGCATAGTGAAGGATCTACTGGACCACTTCCAAACTATTGCAACGGGAGTCAGAGCAAGAGGTCTATACAAACTTGATGTTACCAGCAAAGCACATCATGCACTGACTTCTGCAACTATTCCAACAGAGATTTTTTGGCATCAAAGGTATGGACACATCAATCATCCTGATTTATTATTATTACAAAAAAGTAATATTGTTGAAGGACTTTCCATGTTAAAGAATGAGAAGGTTGCTTGTGATGGATGTACATTAGGAAAGATGCACAGAGATGAATTCCCCTCTAATCCTGATAAGAAAAAGAGAGATGTGTTAGATCTTGTGCATACTGATGTTTGTGGGCCTATGCAGACTAGGTCTTTAGGAGTTGCATTTTACTTTCTACTATTTATTGATGATTGCACGAGATACACATGGGTTTACTTCCTTAGACGAAAAAGTGATGTTTTCGAGTACTTTAAGGAATTCAGAACCATGGTGGAAAAGAAGATAGGAAAATCCATCAAAATCCTCTTTTCAGATCAAGGTGGAGAGTATAAATCAGGGGACTTCAACAAATATTGCAAAGATAATGGAATAGTACAACAGTTTACAGTACCTCACACTCCACAGCAAAACGGAGTCGCTGAAAGGAAAAATAGAACTCTAGTAGAGTGTGCACGTAGTATGATGAAAGGTAAGAATCTCTCAAATGCATTTTGGGCTGAAGCCATAAATACTGTAGTTTATTTAAAGAATAGAAGTCCAACAAGGTGTCTTGATAATGCTACTCCTTTCGAAGCCTTGTATAGTTCCAAACCTG
>SNQJ01S0021622.1:49705-70217 GCA_010110895.2 Picea sitchensis | reverse complement strand
GTTAAATTCAAATAATTAATGTAAACAAATACCTGGAACAATCATTGTCAACATTATGTGCTCCCTCTTTATTGACATCCAAGGAGGAACGTTATTGTTGATAACAAAAATAGGCCACACTGAGTAAATAGACCTAAGCTCTCTGAATGGATTAACAAATCTTAGGCATGGAGATACATAGAGACAGGAAAAATGGTAAGTTGTGGTTATCACAACAAAAGTATGTGGAGAAAATACTTATGAGATTCGGTATGAATAATGTGAAACCCATACAGATCCCTTTGGCTTCCCATTTTAAGTTGTCTTCAGGTTTATGTCCTAGTAATGATGAAGAAAATGATTATATGTCTTGTGTACCATATGCCAATGCAGTGGGAAGTTTGATGTATGCGATGGTGAGTACTAGACCAGATATTTCACATGCAGTTGGTGTTGTTAGTCGATCCATGGAAAATCTAGGAAAAGAGCATTGGGAATCAACGAAATGGGTGCTTCGATATCTTAGAGGCACAATCAATTATTCTATAACCTATGATGGTTCCAGAGATTCAGTTTGTGGTTATGTAGATTCAGATTTTGCAAGTGACTTGGACAAAAGGAGATCCACTTCAGAATATGTCTTTACTCTTGTAGGAGGACCTATTAGTTGGATGTCAAAACTTCAAAACGTAGTCGCTTTACCCACTACTGAGGTAGAGTATATGGCTTCTTCGCATGCATGTAAGGAGGCAATTTGGTTACAGGGTCTGTTGGGTGAGTTTGGAAGGATGCAGGGCAAGGTGAAAGTATTTTGTGATAGTCAAAGTGTTATTCATATGGATAGAAATCCATCTCATCACAGTAAGGTGAAGCATATTTCTGTTAAGTACCATTTTGTAAGACAGGTTGTTGATGAAGGTGGAGTGGCTCTGGAAAAGGTCCATACAAAAGTCAATTCTGCAGACATGTTTACGAAACCAGTTTTGTTAGAGAAGCTACGGTGGTGTCTGGCTTCTCTGGGTTTGCAGAAAAGGTAATGAATTAATTAAGGGCATGATATATCAGGTAAATTGTTTTCAAGGTGGAGATTGTTGGAAACATGCCAACGAATTTCCTCATGCGTTCACATGCAGATGCACATGCACATGCACATGCATGCAATCTTATGAACTGTT
This sequence comes from Picea sitchensis, assembly GCA_010110895.2. Classification (NCBI taxonomy): domain Eukaryota; kingdom Viridiplantae; phylum Streptophyta; class Pinopsida; order Pinales; family Pinaceae; genus Picea; species Picea sitchensis. The sequence continues at coordinate 69,063 of SNQJ01S0021622.1, read as the reverse complement.
CGTGTAACTATGTGATCTACTCATGATCAATCTGTGTAACTGAGTGATATATGTTATATATATGAGCATACCCATAGAGGTAGAATACAATGTGAGCTAGAGAGAAACGAGTGTGTGAGGAGAGGATGATTGTATGCCTATGAAGGCTATTGTAGTTCTCCCTTGAATAACAAAAGATTGATAATCATTGCCCGTGTTTTTTTTCCTGATTTGGGTTTCAACATAAATCAATGTGTCAAGTGTATGATTGATGTGCTTAGTTTTATGTGTGTTTGATCTTTCTTAGTTTATTCTCTGTTATGTATTATATGTTTTTCTTCCGCTGCCTAACACCATGTACTCTAGAATGCCAGTAGTGGCGGTGTTATTGAAAGCACCTGATCCCTGATTATTATAATCTTGGGCGGCCATATAGTATCTTCCCATCGGCTGGTTGGTTGTTAGAAGAACATATATAGTCTAGATAGTAGAAATGAAGATTCCATCTGTTTTGTATGGCTTGGTTTCATAAGCATCCACAGCTAAAACTGTAAATTCGTGGCCTGCAATCTTAAAAAAGTGCCCACTATTGAGTGCAACATTGACTAATACAAACGACGATACGTTGGTAGTCTCCTAACCAGATACACTTCCGGTAATACTACATACCACTTGTTTCGCCCGATCTTCTCTTTGACCCAGTGCTGGGGAGATATACTCCTTCCCGTCTGCTCAACATGCCTGTAAAAAACAATCGATAATTTGTTCAAAGATAATGCAGGAAGACTTGGAGCTCGAGGTATGTCCAGAAACTCCATTGTTCAATATGAATCGAAACCTTTCTTTTATCCTGCGCCTCCACCACTAGAAAAATATTCACATGGTATACCTCCAGTGGGGTAGCGATCACCTATTGAACAAGCACAATTTGGAGTAGGTAGAGTCGGCGAAGAAGACGATGACACGTGGAAAGAAAATTGGTTGGTCATTGAATAATAGATGACAAGTTTTTATAAGGTTTGGATAGACGACGAAAGCATTGAGAACAACCTCCCCTTAAAAACACCTTCGATGTAATTATTCATATAAACTAATTATTGATAATACACATTTTCCATATAATTATTGCATTTTCCATACTGTACCTTGAACAGTTAAGGAGTGGTAATCAACCGATAGAAAAAGATAAACATCACCAATGATTAACTTGCTATTTAGTGCATATTTTTTTCTTCTTTCCTTAATGTAGGTAGGTGTCGTGTCAAAATCTACCTTCTGCAATGAGTGGATATCCGTAACACTCGTCAAGATCGATCATGAACGAAACCGATCCGTATTTACTGCTAGCTTTTGCAATCAGTGGCTATCCGTGACGCCGGACAACGAGTAGATTCCATACATTCTCAGCCTCAGGTTCTTCATGCTTTGGCTGTATTCTTTCTCGCCTCGCTTATATATGCCTAGGATTTGAGGTTTTGTCTATTTTTAACTATACTATTAAATAAATTTTTTTAACTATACTATAAATTTTTAGCATTAGCAAGTGAACACTAAAAGATAGTCAAATTTTAATAGCCATAGGTTATATAGTCTGATTGAGACTGACTTCTGCAGTTTTTTCTGTGCGTTCAGGTGGCTGTCATGTCAGGTAACTTCAGTTAAGATAAGATTAGCAGATTGAATGCTACTATTTCATGGGTTGACACCAACTGCACTTGAGTTAGCAAGAACTTTCAAGAACTCAAGTAGCTTAGCTGGACAAATTCCTTATGGCGGAAGCCATATTATTTGTCATAGAGTCGAGGCCAATGAGAGGCTACCTTACCCTATGCATTGGTTTGGGCAGCAGAGTTACAACTTGTAGATTGCAGTTATGATGGTTTGGGTAGCAAATTACCATTTTCATTTGACAGGCTGAGGAGATATCAAATTCCAGGCACGGGCCATTCACATCACAGCACAGCTTTTATGGAAGATGGCGATCTTTGTAGGTATTTATGGAAGATGGCGATCTTTGTTGATAGAGCCAGTTCACACTTTCAGGCATTTGAAATTTCGCGTACGTAGTTTAAACTTTAAACAGATTTTACAGTCAGATTTTTTTCCGATTCCCAGTCGATGTTAACGGTTCCAAATCTGGTGGACCGAATTATTTTCATGACACACACTCAGAAAATTCACCTCCTCATTCACCTCCACATGACCGAATTATTTTCATGTCACCTCCTCGTACTGCCATGTGTCCCTGTTGAAGTCACCTGTCGTACCGCTGACATCAACAATATGGATTGTTGACTTTGACCAGTTGACTTGTTTTGCATGTTTGGGAAATTGATTAGAACGCGATAAATTTTGCATACGGTGTACATTTTTTGAAGAAAATATATTGTCAGAATTGGTGCGATGAGCCCGACGCAATGGCTTTGGTTTCGTCTGATTCCTAGAAATTTTATTCTTAGGCCTTCCTAGATCCATTTTGGATCATGCATTCCCACTAAGACCTTTTGGTCCTCCAAAAGGGTATTAACCAATCATCAAGTGCGGGATAGGCCACCCCACTTGTCATTTGTCTTTAAACTTTGTCTTGTGCACTTGTCTCATCATAATCAATTGCAAAACAATGATGACAACTGAGAGCATATTGTTAGCCACTTGAACTTGTTCACATCTCACTGAAGCCACTAATCCATGTTGAAAACATTAGCAGTGATAAAATAAGAAATATGACTCCAAATGAACTAATATATTTGATGTTCTTGCATGACATTAGCTTATCTTGAAGAAAATTATGATTGGATTTCTATTCTACAACCATCTCATGTTCATGCTTAAGATCAACTTCTTTACTTTGAACAATTATAGGTGTGTTGCTTGCATAAACTTCCTTCCTTAATTGTTCCATTGTTTGAAGAGATTGATTGTCTTTTAAGTGATGAGCATGTACAACATATTCATTGTCTTCTTTAGTTAAGTGATATTAATTATGTTCCCTGTAGAAGATTGTTTTGCGATCATACAAATAAGGGATGCCTAAGACCATTACACATTCATTTAGTGGCACAACATCACACATTACCTCATCGACAAACTAGGAGACATGATCATAATGGTACTAGTACTAAAGATGTTAGTAAAAAATTATGTTTGATTTAGCAATGGAAAGCCCATCTCTATCTTTTAACTTTGCAAATAATAGACTACTTATGATTAAATATTGTTGTTGTTGAATCAAAAGGTGAAATGAAGAGGAATCTGTATGTAGAGAAATCTAAAATTAAGGATTTTTACATTAATGAAGAGGAATTTGTATGTAGGTTTGTTGAATCAAAAGGTGAAATGAAGTGGCATATTGTCCTTTCCTATCCTTATGCAGAGAATGAACATTAGCGCTCATAACCTTACGGTTTTATTGCATAGAATAGCTACTCAATAACCCAAACCATTCTATTTTGAAAACTCAGGAAAGTAATAATATATAAAATGTGCAAAACAAACATGGTGAGGCTATGCTCACTTCTGTATTGTTCAATGAAGATGGATTACATCCTTATATAGGAAAAGACTCGACCGAGTCGGTTACATGAAAACCAAAGACAACTAGACTCTTAACTAAGAACTGACTCTTAACACGCCTACAACTGGCTCTCACAACTGAAACTTGTAACTGGTGCTTACAACTGGCGCTTTCTCCATTATTTCCACGTCTCCCCCTTAATGGAGAATGGATTGACTTCTACGCCTGACATCTCCCTAAATAATTCAAACTTAATCTTTCCAAGAGGCTTAGTGAAAATATCAGCAACATTTTCACTAGTATTACAATACACAAGAGTTATTTCATTTGATTGCAACTTTTCTCGAACAAAATGATACTGAGCTTCAACATGCTTTTTCCTTGCATGAAAAATCGGATTCTTTGCAATATTGATTGAACTTTGATTGTCACATCTGATCATCGTAGGTTCCTTTTGTTCTTCTCCAGCATCTTGAAGAAGTCTTCTTAACCAAACAGCTTCACAAGTTGTTGCACAGAAGGCTTTATATTATGCTTCGGTAGAAGACAAAGATACAGTAGGCTGCTTTTTACTGCTCCATGAAACAACCCCGGATCCAATGTTGAATGCATATCCAGTGGTTGATCTTCGATCATCCAGATTGCCAGCCCAATCAGAATCTGAATAACCTGTCAACTCAACATCAGATGCATTAGTATATTTAATACCATAATCAAGTGTGTACCTTTTAGATACACGAGTATTTCCTTTCTTTGCATTCGATGGCTTTCATGAGGGTTTAAGCCATGGTACATTTAACACACTCATAGAATATGAAATATCGGGTCTGGTTGTGGTGATATAATTAAGACTACCCACCATCTATCTATACACGGTTCCATTTACCTCTTTTGAACCATCATCGCGAAAGTTTCACATACCTTGCATCCGGGGCAATAGAAGACTTTACATTGATCCATTTTTAAATCTCTTAAGTATTTCTCACCGATATACTTACTCGTTAACAAAGTTTGGCTGCATTTCTTTGAAACTTCAAGACCTAGGCGATGAAATGTAATCACCAAGATCTTTCATTCAAATACCTTTGACTTCTCCTTGATTTCATCAATTAACTTCTGCATTTCTTTGTAATTATTAAATCATCAACATATAATGGGAAATCAATACTATATACGTTGTTCATCAAATTTTGTATACATATTTGGATCACTTTTTTTCCTCATAAAACCTTGTTGAAGAAAGAAAAAGTCTATCTTTTCATACCATGACCTAGGTTATTTTGTTTTTAGTCCATACAATGTTTTTCTTTAACTTACACACTAAGTGTTCTTGCCTTTCAACAAACCCTTTAGGTTGAGTAAAGGTAAACCTCTTCTTTAACTCACCATTCAAAATGCATATTTAGCATCTAACTAATGCAACTTCCAATGGTACTTTGTGGCTAAAGCAATTAACGATACGATAGTATTCAATTTAGCTCTTGGTGCAAATGTTTGACATAATAATCACCTTTTGTTTGTGAATACCCCCTTGCCACCAGTCTAGCCTTATACTTATCCTATACTACCATCGATTTAAACTTGGGTTTGCATATCCATTTTCATCCAATGGGCTTCTTCTTATGTTTAGGCGATTCGGTCAATTCCCAAGTATTATTTTTTAATTTATAGATTCATATTTTTCCTCCATTGCATTTTGACATTCATCATGTTCATTAGCTTCATCAAAATTCATGGGTTCTATGACATTTGAAATGCTAATCATTAGGGCATAGTATTTATATCTCTCAGGAAGCCGAATCTATCTTGAAGATCTTCTCAGCGATTATCTTCCTCCCACTTTGTGAAATATGTCTTCACCTCTAGGTGAATTGGGACTGCTTGAATTGTCCATATCAATGAGTCCTTCTTCCCTCATTTGTTGATAAGCTACGGGGATGGTTGTTGTTGTGTGAAATTTTGTTGTTGTTGTTGTTGTTCTTTGCTCTTCTTTAACTCCTTCATCAAGGAAGTCTACGCCATTCTTCATGACTGTTGTCATCATGATTTCATGTTTCTTGCTCATGGAAAAGTACATCTCTACTTGCAAATACTTTGTGAGTAGTAGGATCAAATAGTTTTGTATGCTTTAAATTGAGAACAATGCAATGAAAATGTATTTTAGTGGCTTTAGCATCCAATTTCCCTCCCTATTCCTTTGGAATATGTGCAAAGCCTTACACCCAAATACTTTCAAATTATTAAGCTGCGGGTTTGGAACTATACAAGGCTTCAAAAGGAGTAACATTATCAAGACACCTTGTTGGACTTCTATTCTTTAAATAAAACTCTTGATTGTTGTAAGCCCGACCCAAAATGCATTTAGAGAGATTCTTACCTTTCATCATGCCGCATGCACACTCTACCAGAGATTTTTTTTTCCTTTCAGTGACTCAGTTTCTTTGTGGAGTGTGAGGTATTTTAAACTGTTGTACTATTCCATTCACTTTGCAATATTTGTTGAAGTCCCACGATTTATACTCTCCACCTTGATCACGAGAAGAGGATTTTGATGGATTTTCTATCTTCTTTTCCACCATGGTTATAAATTCCTTAAAGTACTTGAAAAAATCACTTTTTCATCTAATGAAGTAAACCCATGTGTATCTAAATTGCAATCATCAATAAAATGGTAGAAAGTAAAATGCACCTCCTAAAGACCTAGTCGCATAGGCCCTGAAACATCGGTGTACACAAGATCTAACACATCTCTCTTTTTTCTTATCGGGATTAGAGGAGAATTCATCTCTTTGCATCTTTCTAGTAGCACATCCATCACAAGCAACCTTCTCATTCTTTAACATGGAAAGTCCTTCAACAATATTACTTTTTTGTAATAATAATAAATCGGGATGATTGATGTGTCCATACCTTTGATGCCAAAATCTGCTGTTGGAATAGTTGCGAGAAGTCGATTGCATGATGTGCTTTTCATGGTAACATCAAGTTTGTATAGACCTCTTGCTCCGACTCCCATTGCAACAGTTTGGAAATTGGTCCATAAGATCCTTCACTATGCAATAATTCTTGAAAAAGAAATTCAACCTTCTTAAGGATTACGATCTGTAATGGTGGACATAAAGATCAAATTTTTCTTTATTCTGGGCACATACACCACATTGCGAATGTGGCGGAAACGATTACTGACCGGTAATGTCATAGGAATGTCTCCATATCCCTTGATCGATGCGTCTGCGATCATCTCCAAGATATATGTTGGCACCATTACGTGTTTCTTTAAAAATTAGCATACCAATTCTTATTACAAGTCATATGTACTGATTCTCTGGAATCCACAAACCGGGCATCAAAATCATCTGTTCAGCAGATAAAGTAGCGTTAAACACAAACAACCTAAGATCCGGAAGTGAGTCAAAATTGAGGGGTTCATGTCAACCATCATTAGCAATACATAATCTAAAATCTTGATTTGAAGATTTTTTCGCATAATGCCTGAATGTGTTCTAGGTTTATTCCTGTACTCATCACTTTTTTTTCTTATGACAATGCGACATATGTCCAGGTCGACCAAAATAAAACAACTCTTTGACTCATTCCTATAAGTTTGCATACCTTGATTTGGAGATTGTCTTCTGCATAATTGTCTCTACGCCACTTGAACCGCCTCTCTTCCATGAACTACCTCCTCTGCCTCTTACTCCTGATCTCCCTCTCATGAGATCTATTATTTGATACGATTACCCAAATCTTTACTCACGAGGGCCCAGATTCCCGTGCCTTTCTTCCTCTTGCAGCAAAATGCTTGTTAGTTGTTCAAACATAGGAGGTTTCTCCTTTGCTGCAAGACCTATTGCCGAACATATGATAATCTTTTAGCATGCCATTTAAGGTAATAATGACCAAATCAATGTTGGAAATAATTTCCTCTATATTTACTAAGCTTGTCTTTCCTCTTTAATGCGACCCAAAATGAACTATGATTCATTTCCATCGATATTAATGCCTAGCAATTTAGTTTTGAGGAACAAAATGTGATTTGTGTTGCTAGTTTCATACAATTATTTAAGCGTTGTCCATGTTTTAGCGGAAGTTGTAGCTTCTCTAATATGTGGAATTATGTTATCTTTAATAGACATGTGCAATAGTACATTTGTCTTGTTTTCACGCTTCTCTCAATCTTAGATATGTGTTGTTGTCGCACCTGCTGACATATCGGGGTTTCAGTTCAGTTCCCTTCACATTGTTCTAGACACCATAGCCCTCAATGAGCGTGTGCATCTTGAATTTCTAGTTAATGAAATTCGAGCCATCTAGCTTGTTGGCCTCGTTGAGGTATGTCTTATTTAGAGGATTTGTCATCTCTGCAAGTTAGTCTCTACAAGTGAATCACCAAATATATGCAACTTTTTGTCAAATGTTGAGCAATTAGGTAAATACGCCTTGAGGATCAGCGATCCCAAATCCACCTCTATTCGACTTAAATCATACATGCATGCCTTAATATCCAAAATATCCCGCTTTTAAATAGCCACTTCACTATTTAAAAGACTTATAACTTTATATATAAAAAAGTTCCTTAAAGAGACCTCCCCTTTTTTTTTTTAATACACGTATGCATACACTTTAATTATAATAAAAAATAGATAACTTCTTATTCGTACATTCAAAACTCACCACGCATCATGCAAACTTCACATAAAAATAGATCTTCACGATTTGTAGCTCAACTATGTATACCAAATTTGAATTAAACTCATGCAAATCGTGAAATGGAGGATCTTCATGGCAAAACTCCACTATTTGCTCATGACCCTTTTCCACTAAACCAACTCTTGGATGATTCGTACGCTTTTCAACAAGGAGGTATGCTCACGCTATAGTCGATTCCTTTCTCACGTTTTTCATGCTATCCATGCTATCCACGTTGTGCCTTCACGATTTATCAATAAAACCTCCACGCTCCTCCTCAAAATGATATGCAGCCACAAGCTCATGCAAATTATTTTGTAAATGGGCTCATGCAAGTGCCTTCACGCTTCAAAACTCATGCAAAGCAAACTCTTCTACGCGATTTCAACCAATGGAGGAACGCCCCTCCTCATAAGCTCACGGATTTAGTAAAGCTCGCTCTCCAAAAATGTTTATGCTTTTCACACCTTCTCCTCGTGGCTCTGATGCCAAGATAAAATATGCAAAACAAACGGTGAGGCTATGCTCCAACAAAACAATGTGAGGCTATGCTCACTTCTTTGTTATTCAATGAAGGCGGATTACATCCTTATAGGAAAAGACTCTACCGATTCGGTTACATGCAAACCAAAGACAACTAGACTCTTAACTAAGAACCGGCTCTTAACACGCCTACAACTAAAGCTTATAACTAATGTTTACAACTGGTTTACAATTGGCCCTTTCTCCATTATTTCCAAGTATAATTGGCTCACATCTATATTAAATTATATTTATTACATTGTGTCAACCTTCAAGGTGAGTTGATAGAAAATGATAAATTATAATAATGGTTATATTATTTATAAAAAGAAATATTAACATGTGGGACAAACATGTAGATACGATACTAGCATAGATTTATAAGAGCATAGATTTTGGGCAGGTTGTCCTAATGCACATCCGTCTAACAATGCCCTATTCTTACACGTTGTGGGATTGAGTGCCATCTATGATACATTGTGTGTCTCCTCCCACTTCCTCACATGTATGGACATATAGCTCTGTATTTGTGATTAAGTATCTGTGTGTTGGGTTTGCACTACTTCAATGCTGCTTTTGGTAGGCATTCGAACATGTTTTGGTCATACCCTAGTGACTAAAACCGTATTTGTAAATGTGAGCTACATCCATATCATCAACTGGAAAAAGGTTGAAGCCAAAGACTTTTGCAATCATCAACACTGTGCGATGCAAGCCTGGGCGTCGGTCTCTTCTCTGCAGCTGAGAGATTCTCTCTCAATTCAATATTCCAATGCTTCCCAGTACGTAATTCCTTTGGTGTTTATTTCAAGCTTATGCAATTTCAAACACGATAAATGAATATTGAACTCGTTTTGTTCTAATGTCAATAGAAATTATATCCCGTAATAACCTGGAAGAAAATGAATATTGAACTTGTTTTGTTCAAATGATGGTAGAAATATTCGCTCATTGCTTCCTTAAATGACATAATTTTAGATGCTTTATAACCTTAGGTTGGATAAAAATACTGGAACAAAAGAGAACATTGATTCGTTCAAACCTCTCTTACTAAAAAATACAAATTAATATAGATTTATGTAGCAGAATAATGGAATCTGCACATAATTTGGAAGAAAATAGTTTATTATGACACCCGGAGAGAATATACACAACTTCTACAAGATCGTTTGAATAACAGTTTATGGTTTGTTTTCAATATTATTTGTATAACTTAAGTTGTATCTAATTCGAGCCAGTTTATGGTGTAGCGCTTTCGAAGCGCTCACGGCGCACGTATGGAGATGTCACGCAACGGGTGACGGAATTCTGGCCCGGTGTAGCGCTTTCGAAGCGCTCACGGAGCACGTATGGAGGTGTCGCAGCGAGGCTCTGGAGATGTCACCCAACCAGGAAACGAAGCTTCTCTTTGCAGTGGACGCGCGGAAAAGATTCGAGCCGCCGCTGCCGAAGGGATACTTTGGAAACGGTTTTTGTTTTACATATTGCTTGTGCAGGGCAGGAGATCGTGTCGCAGCAAGGCTCTGGAGATGTCACCCAACCAGGAAACGAAGCTTCTCTTTACAGTGGACGCGCGGAAAAGATTCGAGCCGCCGCTGCCGAAGGGATACTTTGGAAACGGTTTTTGTTTTACATATTGCTTGTGCAGGGCAGGAGATCTGGCGGACAAGTCTCTGTCGTTTGCAGTGGGGCTGGTCCAAAAGGCCAAAACCATGACGACAGACAAATATATGAGATCAGCCATCGATTACTTGCAACTGGATAGTGTAAGGCCTTCGCTTACTGCAACGCTTGCGATAACTGCATGGACTCATCTGCCATTCCATACTGAGGATTTCGGATTCGGGCAGCCCCTGAAAACGGCGCCAGTCACTCTTCCTGAGAGGGAAGTTCCGTTGTTTCTGTCGAATGGCAAGGAACGAAAGGGCATCAAGACTTTCCTTGGTCTTCCTTCTGGTGCCATGCAGCGCTTTGAAGAATACATACATGCTTGATTATGCACTTGTTTTAAAAAGAAACTAATGAGCCTGAAAAATGGTGAAAACCCATTTGATCAAGAGTGGCTAAAGGCTGCATATAAAATGCTGCTTGGGCTGGTTATGGTTATTGTATTACAGAGCACAATGTTTTGTTTTATAATGTTAATAGTAATGTTTTCTCCTAACGGAGCTTTGTTGTTTTCATCATTTGCCATCACATCTTCTTGATTTATAACAACTTTGTTGATTCTCATGTAAATAACTCTTATTGTAGAGCACCTTTAATTAAAAAAATAATTAAAAAGTATAAGTAAATATGTTAACATTACACACTTCACTATGCCTTTTACTTCTCATCAATCTTTATCTCTTTGCTTAAAGAAGTTAACCCCTTTCCCATGAAGAAAAAAACTTATAATTCACTTTTCAAATTCTGTAATTGGTATCCAATTAGTGAATTAGTTGCATAAAGTATAGAATGGCCTTTGACTTTTCAAATTCTGTAATTGGTATCCAATTAGTGAATTAGTTGCATAAAGTATAGAATGGCCTTTGCAATACTAACTATGATCATTCTTTTGAAAACTATTCTAGATTAAAATTCAAGCCCAAACCTTATGAAGTATGATTAAAAAAAAAAAAAAAACTATTATGAACTGCGATTAAAAAGTATTCTAGATTAAAATTCTTAACCAAACCTTAGATTAAAAACAAAATGATGGTATGGGTGTATCCCCACTTTTTTTTTCAATTTAAAAGAACTATTCTAAATTAAAATTCTAACCCAAACCTTATGAAGTGGCGATTTTCAAAACAAAATGATGTGATATAAATGCATCCCTCACTTTTTTCAATTCTAGTAAGTGGATAATGGATTTTTGGCCCCTGCTCATAAAAATATTGACATGTACAATATCATGTTTTGGTCATTCTTAAATAATGCTTATTCAAAAGTTACCTTGATTTCCAAGTTTCCCAAATAAAATGCATAAAGAAATGATATTCATTTAAACTAGTTTCCATTCAATACTTGAGACCAATTCATTATGAAGCTATAGTGCTAACATCATTGATCTTTAATTATTTTGCAAAAGAATTTGTACTAATTTTCAGAGATTGTATTCTAACTATTCCCATCAAGAAAACTAAAATAAAAAAGAATATAGGAATTCTTTGGTGTGGATTCCAAAGTTTGAAAATGATGTGAAATGCATGTGCTGATGGACTCATTTAAACTAGTTTCCATTTTGATACTTGAGACTCCATTTGATTATGAATTATAATCCCAACATTATTGATATTCAACTTTGTAAAAATAAGTTTCACTAATTCTCATATACATATTGTATTCTAACATATTCTCATTGGTAAAATTGGAATTAAAAGAATATTAAATTTTGTGTGAACTAAAGTTTCGAAAATTGATGAATGATGATGCACATAAAATGATGTGAATCCAACTTTGAACAAAGAAGTCTATGGAAATATTTTTCAACCATGGTATAATTTTTAATGTGATTATGCATATTTTCCATACAACCCTCATGTATTATTTAAACTGAATAAAAACCTACATGATAGTGCATTATTTTTATAAAGGGATTGGTATAACCCACTAAATCTATTCAAGAAGACAATACCAAAAAAAATTTTGAGTTGAGATTTATTTGGTAGTTGTTTGGATTGAAAATTTTCTTTCTCTTGTATTGATCCCTATACCATAAAAAATTGGCATTTGTCATTTTAATCTTGTTGACATTTCGGATGGATTTTCCAAGCAATTCTATTAACCACTCCCACCACATAAATCTCAAATTAGTAAACTTGAAATTGTTCAAACCACTACGCATAGATTCATCTTGTCTTACAATTATATTCCAAAATTAAGGAGTGTGCATATATTTCAATAAGGTATGTTTCAACCTTTAATGATTGCTTGCATTCATTTTGGAATAATCCCATGAAACAAGGTACCCATAAGTATGTCAAGTAAAAACTACATATGGTGTTTCTATAAATGTTTTTAACATTTGGACTATTGTGTAGTTATCGGGCTTAGAAGGACTTTATATTTGAAGTTGAATCCATTGGAAGAACTAGTCACAAAAGTTTGATGTGGTTGCATGGCTACCGTGTTGAAGGCACATGTAGGTTGCTTATATATGAGTTTGTAGACAATGGTAATTTGGAGTAATGACTTCATTAATATGTAGCTCTTAACAATCTCTCATGTGGTGTATTAGGATGAAGATCTAATCCAAAAATGATCTTTAAAGTCTTGGTTGATTTTTAAGCATGTGTTCACCAATTAATTTAGGAACTAAGGAAAAGAAGAAGAACTTAACGAGACAATATGCCATAATAAAGAAATGTAGTTCAGAATATGTTTAAAGAACATAAAACCATAACAACAAGGTTGTTAATGGAGTTCGAAAAAAATTCCTATGTCTCCGGGCCTTTGTATCAATGGGTGAGACTTTCTTATTTATCTTCAATGCTTCAAAGTACATCAGAAATGTATCAAAAGGATTACAAACTAGTCTGGTTGTGGTTCTTCCCGACCTCAAGAATCCAAATAATAACCTGACAGACCTAAAAAATGCTTTTGAGTGTATTCCTGCACTAGCCTCCAAAGTTTTCTTCCTCATTGGATTCCCTACATAAAAATGTCTTAAGTTTCACAAAATCTTCATCATTCTGCTAATTTGAACCTTTTGGTCTACCAAAAACCTCTGATGAGTAGGATTTAAGTCAGTGATCCTATCCCAACTTCCTCCCAACATCCGGCCTCAAAAAGGGCTCGAGATCCCCAGCTTTGGGTGTACCCAAAAACTGAGACAAAACCATTAAAATCTTATTATAAAGTTTGAAAACCAATTTTCCAAAAATATTAAGCGAACCCCTTTCTCCTAGGGCCATTGGGTCATATGAGACCTGGGCTACATGGTCAATTTGCTACGCTGGGTTCTAGTCCTCCGGTCAAGCCCCTAAAAGTCCAGTCGTATGGTGGCTATGTGCCTGGGCCTTAAAATCTCAACGTGCCCACCTTCCTGTCTCATCTTATAGTCTATGACCTTGGTCGCATGGCTAGCCCCTGCTAATCAGGGCTTATCCCCCAAATCCCCCCATATCACAACTTAAATGGACTATTCTCCATATGGTTTAACATGTAACATGTGCGCCTAGTTGGCTAGAGCATTGTGGTTAGTATGTTGCCTCACCCAGAGGTCAAGGGTTCAACCCTTGGTACTTGAATACCCTTTTACACAGTCAACATTGGCTAAATCTAGGGTTCCATGTGGCACCCTATAATTGGGCTTACGTATCACCTATGGATTGGCCCATACAATCCAATCAATGCACATTCATCTACCTAGTTAGAATGCACAGTCATCTATCACATAACTATCGTAAAACCACATGTCACACCCTGATCCTGCCAAGTCAGCATCCATACAACCAAGTCATCTTCTTAGTCAGTTGCCATGTCAACATCCACACTGCCCAATCACCTTTCCACGCCAAAGATCCACACCGCCTAATCATTCTTTCCATGTCAGAATCCATACTGCCACCTATCATCTATATTTACATGTGTTGACCCGTCATTGGGCCATGTCAGGTATCGCGTCCGTACAGTTGTCACATGTCAGCTTTTGATTGGTCCACATAAGCCCCTGAAAATGCTGCTTTAAAGTGACACATGTCACCCTCCTCATTGGGCCACATGTATCCGTTGACATCATCATGACATCACAAGGATGACATCACTCTATTGTAATCACGGGACGCCAAGAGGCACGCCCTCAAGGACTTTGACTAGTTGACTTTTTGCCCTGCTTAGGAAATCGATTAGAACATCTATAACTTTCGTGATACCTGGTCCATTTTGGGAAAATATATGCATCAGACCGCAAGGACGAGCACGACGCAATGGTGCTAGTTTCATTCCATTCCGAGAACATTGAGTTTTAGGCCTTCCTGGATCTATTTTGCATCATGCCTCTCCACTAAGACCTTTGGTCTCCAAAAGGTGCTAACCAACATCAAGTGGATAGGCCACCCACTTTTCTTTTTCTTTAAACTATGTCCCTGCATCTTTTATCACTAGAAGTCACCTTCAAACTGCGTTGAAGGTGTGCTTCCACACCCACGGGGCTTATATGTCACAATGAATAAATTTAAAGGGTGTCGAATAAGTGCACTCAAGATAATATCATTCTAACTCATAAACCTCGACTAGCATGCACAAGTATAGTTGCGAGGTCTTGATTAAATTCAGCTAGTAAGTTGTAGTAAAGGTGAGTAGGGGAAGAACTAGTGAGAGGAATGTAGAGGTCTTCTATGGAAATCAAGTCTTCCAGCTACCAGAGGTGTGTCAAATACAAGATCCTCTTTGCATTTGAAACTCTTGAAACTGAAGAACGTGCTTATAATAACATTGCAATCAAACATACATTACAATACATCTAAAAGCAATCCATGTGAATCCTTCAATCATGGAAACTTCAGTACTAGAGGAAAATAAGATGAAAAGAAGTTGACTTTCATTAAATAAGAAGTCTCTCATCACAATACATAACCAGTAGAACCGTAAACTTCATCAAAAGTTTGGGAGCAATCACAAATCATCGTAATTATAACAAAATATCAAAACTAATCACTTATACCTTTAACTATCCACAATGACCTACTGCCACTGTGATTCAAGGCTTCAAGTATCCGTGATCTTCTTTATCGACTGCATGTATCCTTTTGTTTGATGCAAACTTAACTCAACATGGGTCTTCATAAAAAATCTTCCATCGAGGGGGCCTTTGGCTGACAACTTTGTCTCTACAAACTGCATTCCATGATTTCCTATCATTGATGGAGTGAGTTGAATTCAACCACCATCCCATTCTTACTAACTACCTTTTTAAATACCAGGATCTTGGATGAGGCTTGACACCCATGAATGTTCCAGGCGGTGCCCATGACTTCTTTGAGTGAATCTCGACACCTCAAGGCCATGCAGATCTTCTTTTATGACCAATAGAGGTGCTTTCAGAAACTTGAGCTTTAGGCGCCAACTCGTTCTTTATCACTCCTTCATTCTTGTGACCTCGGGCCATGACCTGGTGCTTATCCCATATGACGCTTTGGGATTTCTCACTTCGAGAGATTTCACATTACTTGACTACAGATGCCTAAATGACGAAATCGCTCCTCTCAGATCGATAGTCGGATCTACTATGCATCCGACGACTGCAATTGCTTCCATGAAAACCTGAGTCACCAATCATGCACTAGGTGCTTACCTTTCTTTTTGGGCCCACCTCCTATATGACCTCGATCTATGACCATGGGCCCAATTCCTGGGTGCTTCGCGACTTCGTGTTTCGGGTTCTTTGATGTGAGCCACACCCGACTCGCCCGATTTTCAAACTCCTGAACTAGAGCCTAGCGAGCACTGGCACCCTTCCTATGGACCCCTCCGATGTGACCTCCACTATGACCTGGGGCCCAACTTCCGAGCATTTAGAGACTTTGCATTTTGGGACTCGGGGTCATCTTTGCTCGACTTTGACTTTGGGATTTTGCTCCAGCACTAAAATTCAAGCAACTTTGGGATTTTGAGCACCGCGAGCCGCTAATACGAACATTATATGAAATCCCCGCCGCTAAAAAATTGAACTTGCATGTTTTCTTGATTCGATGATCCATAGGATCTTTTAATGACTATGGTTGAGTTTTAATTTTGCATGTGTTAATTAACCATTTGAGAAACTTAATGAAAGAATGAGGAAAGAAGAGGAATTATGACAGCCATATACACATATGCAGATCTGAAATGAATTAATAAACAACAAAATATAACACAAGGATTGATAACGGAGTTCGGAACAACTTTGCATACGTCTCCGGGCCTTTGTCTCTGTGGGGGAGGCTTCTTTATTTCTGTTCAAAAGCTCAAAAGTACATCGTAGCAGTGCCAATTGGCTACAAGACTAATTTAGTCATGTTCTTCCAGATCTCTAGAACCCTACAAAGAAAACAGCACGCAAAATAGAAGTCTGGAGCTCCCAGAAATGGCCCACAAGCGTCTGCTCCTCAATAGCTTCCCTGCATAAAAATGTCTTTGACTTGGCTTCTCTTCAGCATAACTCTGCTTTGACTGTCCTCCATGGCCTCAAACAGGCCTGTTTATATAGATTTGAAGTTGGCTATCCATCCCCAACTTCCTCCCAAAATTTGGGCTCCAAAAATGCCCAATATCTCCCAAAAATGGAGAAAATCCATTAATAACAAGCATATAATCAATTAAAAATACAAACTTTAGCAATAAAACCACTTTTGTATAAAATGTAGGGTGCAGCCCCCAAATCACGCGCCCCTGTTCATGTGGGAGGCAGCCATGTGGCCAGGCGCTCCACTGGCTCTACGCTGGCCCCCCTGTCCTTGGCTCTTGGTCATCGGTGGTGCGTAGGCATAGGACTGGATCTCGGGCTAGCAACCATAACCGCGCACCCAAATTAGTGGATAGGCCCCTGGTCCTGTGGGATCTCCCCGGGATCCGAGGGCTAGTCCCTATCCCTTTACTCCCGCAAGTTTAAACCCCGCGCTCTGTGTGGTAAATGTCTGGGTCCCATGGAGTTAGGCCCGAAACCATGGGCTTATACCTTGGCGCTGACCGTTTAACCTCCGCGCTCGTGGCCATATGGGGCGACAATACAACCAAGGGTTGGGTCTAGGCCCCAGCCCTTCCCGCCTCCGATCGAAACCTTAATCAAACATAAATAGTTTATATTCCATGTACATAATAAGAACCACCCATGGGCCGGGCGGTTAGCCTTGTCCTGCCAGTCCATAGCTCGGAGGAAGGTCGGCGGTTCGACCCCGGTGAACCCATACAAATTTTATACAAAACCACGAACCAACCATAGGGTGCTATGTGGCAGCCCATGACTGGGCCACGTGGCACATCAACAACCAACCAAAATCTGCCAAGTGTCAATCGTTGACTCGTCCATGTGCCTTCCACCTATCACCGTACCTGCCCAGTCACTGCCTTGTCATCTTGCTGACGTCATCCCTACCACGTTAGCCTGTGCCACATGTCACCCTTACAGTGGTGACACGTGTCACCCTCTAACTGGTCCAACTGTACCGGTTATGTGCTCCATCATCTACCACATGTCGTCCCCAGAACTTGCCATGTCATCTGTATGGCCGTACGACCTGTACAGTCAGCATGCCACATGGCACTGTACGGACTGTACAGTCATTCCCTTTTTTTGCCTGTTTGGGTTTTCGGACAGAACGCGATATCTTGCGCATACGGAGCCCGTTTGACGAAGTAAATATATGGCCAGAATCAGGAAGACGAGACAGACACATTGGCGCTAGTTTCGTTGAATTCTGATCACTTTCATTTTTGAGCATTTTTAAGCCATGTCAGGCTTCTGGATCTGATTTTGGATCACACCTCCCCACAAAAAGACCTTTTGGTCCCCAAAAGGTTACTGACCAGTCAAAAATCTCGGGATAGGCCACCCGGCTTGTCCGTTGTCTCTGAACTCTGTCCTGTGCACCTATCTCATCAAGATCAACTGTAACACAATCATGACAACTAACAGTATATTGTTAGCCATTTGAACCCTGTTACATCTTACTAAAGCCACTATCATCCATGTAGAAAACATTACTAATGACAACATCAAAAAGACGACTGCAAATGAGCTAATATACTTGAGATATTTTCACGACATGAGCTTATCTTGAAGCAACTTATGATTGATTTTCCATTCAACAATCATTTCTTGTTCTTGCTTAAGATCAATTACTTCATTTGAAACAATTATTGGTTTGTTTCTTGCTTGCACTGCCTTCTTTAATTGTTCCATTTTTTGAAGTGTTTTATTTCCTTTAACATGATGAGCATGAACCACATAATCTTGACCTGCTTTAGTGAATTGATATTGATTCTTTGTCATGTATAAGATTACCTTACGATCTTATAAATATGGGCTACCTAAGACCATTCCACATTCTCTTAACGACACTACATCACATGTTACTTCGTCCACATACTTAGATGAAATTTCAAATTTGATTGTGCACTACTTTGTTATGTGCATCTGATGATGATTACTTATCCATTTAAGTGTGTAAGGCTTATGATGTAGTTGTGTTTTTAATCCCAATTGCTTAACCAATTCTTCTGAGATTAGATTAGATTGAGATCCACTGTTGATTAATGTGTCTATCTTAGTGTGTCGCATAATTACCCTTATATGAAACAACTTTCTTCTACAATCAATGTCTTCACCAATTTTACATGTCATACCAACCAATGAAATCTTTGATTCATCACATGAATCCGATCCCAAGTCTGTGGGTTTTGTTGTCATTGCCACTGTTTGGGTTCCCTTCTTTTCTTTGAACCACTTTGGCCTCTTCTCGGGATGCAACTGCCAACATCTGTCCTCATCATGTCCCTCTTTCTTGCAATGCTTGCAAGAGGGTTTTCCTTCCTTCCTCGTCACTGCATTTTCATTCTTGCCATGCCTTTTCCTCTTGTCCTCCTTCCTTGAAGACGATGAGTCCCCTGACACACCTGCTTTCCCTACTTCAATATACGTAGCTTGAACAGAAACCTCATCAAGGTTAGTGGGTCCAAACATGAAAACAAT
>SNQJ01S0021622.1:22351-49425 GCA_010110895.2 Picea sitchensis | reverse complement strand
TTTCATGTTTATTCTTATGAACATTTTTCTTTCCACTAGATTTAGAACTTGAACTTGAAGAAGAAGGAGAAGAAGGAGGTGTTGATGGAGGTGAAGGAGGAATCTGAGGATGGTCCTCTTCCTCTTCACTTTTTCCCTTTGAATATTCACCCAAAACTGGTCTTTTTCATTCCAAGTAATCTTTGTACAAAACTTTCACCATCTCCGACATAGCAAGGAATGTTTTCCAGAACTCTTTCTCATCTTGAGAAGTCCCTTCTTTCGATGTCATCTTCTCGCTGTGAGAAGCTCTCTTTCTCAATCCAATTAATGGATTCTCTGCAATAATCTCGCCTTCACCAAGCTGTAGCTTTTCCCTGGTTAACATGCAAAACTCAAATCCAAATGCCAACTAGCTCTGATACCACTTGATCCGTAGGATTTTTTAATGACTATGGTTGAGTTTTAATTTTGCATGTGTTAATTAACCATTTGAGAAACTTAATGAAAGAATGAGGAAAGAATAGGAATTATGACAGCCATATACACATATGAAGATCTGAAATGAAGTAATAAACAACAAACCATAACACAAGGATTAATAACGGAGTTCGACACAACTTTGCCTACGTCTCCGGGCCTTTGTCTCTCTGGGGGAGGCTTCTTTATTTCTGTTCAAAATCTCAAAAGTACATCGTAGTAGTTCCAATTGGCTACAAGACTGATCTGGTCATGTTCTTCCAGATCTCTAGAACCCTGCAAAGAAAACGGCATGCAAAATGGACGTCCAGAGCTCCCAGAAATGGCCTGCAAGCGTCTTCTCCTCAATAGCTTCCCTGCATAAAAATGGCTTTGGCTTGGCTTCTCTTCAGAATAAATCTTCTTTGACTATCCTCCATGGCCTCAAACAGGCCTGGTTTATATAGATCTGAAGTTGGTTATCCATCCCCAACTTCCTCCCAAAATTTGGGCTCCAAAAATGCCCAATATCTCCCAAAAATGGAGAAAATCCATTAATAACAGGCATATAATCAATTAAAAATCCAAACTTTAGCAATAAAACCACTTTTGTATAAAATGTAGGGCGAAGCCCCCAAAACGCACGCCCCTGGTCATGTGGGAGGTGGCCATGTGGTTGGGTTCTCTACTGGCTCTGCGCTGGCCCCCCTGTCCTTGGATCCTGGTCATCGATGGTGCGTAGGCATAGGACCGAATCTCGAGC
The DNA here is from genome assembly GCA_010110895.2 of Picea sitchensis. Classification (NCBI taxonomy): domain Eukaryota; kingdom Viridiplantae; phylum Streptophyta; class Pinopsida; order Pinales; family Pinaceae; genus Picea; species Picea sitchensis. The sequence continues at coordinate 48,224 of SNQJ01S0021622.1, read as the reverse complement.
TAGCAACCATAACCGCGTGCCCAAATTAGTGGATAGCCCCCTGGTCCTATGGGATCCGCCCGGGATCCAAGGGCTAGTCCCTATCCCTTTACTCCCACAAGTTTAAACCCCGCGCTCTGTGTGGTAAAGGTTCGGGTCCCATGGAGTTAGACCCTAAACCATGGGCTTATACCTTGGCGCTGACCGTTTAACCTCCACGCTCGTGGCCATATGGGGCGGCAATACAACCAAGGGCTAGGGCTAGGCCCCAACCCTTCCCACCTCCGACCGAAACCTTAATCAAACATAAATAGTTTATATGCCATATACATAATAAGAACCACCCATGGGCTGGACGGTTAGCCCGGTCCTACCAGTCCACAGCCCGGAGGAAGGTCGGGGGTTTGACCCCGGTGAACCCATACAAATTTTATACAAAACCACAAACCAACCATAGGGTGCCACGTGGTAGCCCATGACTGGGCCACATGGAACATCAACAACCAACCAAAATATGCCAAGTGTCAATCGCTGACTCATCCACGTTCCTGCCACCTATCACCATACCTGCCCAGTCACTACCCTGTCAGCCTGTTGACGTCATCCCTAGCACGTCAGTCTGTGCCACGTGTCACCCTTACAGTTGTGACACGTGTAACCCTCTGACTGGTCCAACTGTACCGGTTATGTGCTCCATCATCTGCCACATGTCGTCCCCAGAAGTTGCCACGTCATCTGTATGACCTATACAGTCAGCATGCCACGTGGCACTGTACGGACTGTACAGTCATTCCCTTTTTTTGCCTGTTTGGGTTTTTGGATAGAACGCAATATCTTGTGCATACGGAGCCCATTTGATGAAGTAAATATATGGCCAGAATCAGGAAGACGAGATGGACACAATGGTGTTGGTTTCATCGGATTCCAAGCACTTTCATTTTTGAGCATTTTTAAGCCCTGTTAGGCTTTTGGATCCGATTCTGGATCATTCGAGCTCAAAATGGACTGCTATGAATGTTGCGCTTTGATGTTTCTTATGCAGGCCACAAACTTGGACAACCTATTTCCCTTGAAAATTATATGTGATAACATTTGGCTCCATAGGGGATGGAATTCTCCCTGCGAGCTACCAAGAACAAGCAGTTCCAGTCGCCTTATGCATTGGGCTATGGAGTCTAACTCAAAACTTTCGCTGAAGAAAACAAGGAAATATATACACACTACTCTTCTAAAAATGAACACAAACACATGGGCTCCAAAAGGAGCTTATTTATGTACAATCATATGCTAAATGATCTTTACAAAGTGTTAGGTGAAAGACAACTTCCATTATAGCCACCCAGACTGTTTGGTGATAAATTTATTATCTTTACTGCAGTTGATCCTCAAAAATATAGGGAAGTATGACAACAGAACAAGAACATGGCTTGGAATGTTTCCCATACCCCAAAATGATGATAAGATGAATAATTTTGTCGACTCCAATTCTTTTTGAAAACACGGCTCCATATATGACCCCACAGGGTCACAAAATTTACAATCATGGGAGCTCAACTAGTAAGAAATTACCTCCTTCTCTTCATTGTTGCTCACCCATTGTTTGATGCTCTCAGAGTGTATAGGTGGGTGGAGAAATGATGAAGGCTGGCCAAATCCAAGTGATATTTTCTCGTTTACGGGCTCTGGACAAGATATAAACTACCCATTTAACTCCTCCTTTTATCCTTCATGGATATCCCAAGAATCCGATTCATAATCATCATAAACAGGAACAATGGAAAATCTCTACTTTTCGTCATCTTCATTGGGATATTCATCAAAAGTTGGTTTCTCTTGGTTGGTATTTGAAATCACCTCTTCATCACAAGAAGGGTTGCCCAAAACATTTGTTTCAAGGACCGAAATATCCTCTACATCTCCTTCATAAGAGAAGCAAGCACACTTTGCCTCCAATTTTTCTATTTTTGTAGAAAGTGCTTGTACCAGTTTCACCAACTCATCCAAGGTATACCCCTCCTCCTCACAAATTTCATCCTCATAGCTTTCATTCTCACAGCTTTCATTTTAATCAGTCATACCTTGAACACAGTCTTTATATTCTTCACAACAATTATGACAAATTAACTTACAAGAATAAAATTTTTGACAGTGCCTATTGAAAGATGCATGAAATTCTCCCAGGGAGGAGATGATAGCAGGGGGTAAGGAGTGATACCATTCAGGAGAATCTCATGCTAATGAGAACATGAACCTATTTAATAATACATCCTTATGATGTATCTCCCATTGATGTATGAGCTCATGAAACTCGTTGTCCTCTTTACGCTATCTAAATATGGGAAAAAAATCACCCCATTCATCCATAGTAGGAACAACATTAGGAAAACCGGGAACATATGAGAAATTAAAAGGAGAAAACCTCCGAGCCAAGATTATTTCCATTTAGAACCAATAGAGTTTCCAATCGATCTTTAATCATGGAGTTTCTAGGTGCAAGCACAATCTTCAATGGTTCTGATATCTGATGCACCTTCAGAATCAGAAGCTCTTTGTCGTTCTATCCCAGGGATATGTCTTCAATTTATTCCCCGACAACGGTGCCAAAAATGTTAGCACTAGAAGTCACCTTCATATTGCATTGAAGGTAAGCCTAGTACCCATCAGTTTATATGTCACAATGAATAAATTTAAAGGGGGTCAAATGGGTGAAGACTCAAGATAATATTGTTCTAACTCAAAAAAATGGACCAACATGCACAAGTAGGTGAGGTCTTGATTAACTTCAATCAGTAAGTTGCAGTAAAGGTGAGTAGGGGGGATAACTAGTGAGCATAATGTAGAGGTCTGTTATGGACATCAGGTCTTCCAACAACCTAAGGAGGAAAAACTTCAAATACAAGATCCTATTGGATTCGAAACTTCAGGAAACTGAAGAACATTAATAACAACATTGCAATCGAACATACATTACAATACAATCAAAAGTAATCCATGTGAATCCTTAAATCATGGACACTTCAGTATCAGAGGCAAATAAGATGAAAACAAGTTGACTTTCATTAAACAAGAAGTCTTAGATCACAATACATAACCAGAGAACCAAAAACTTCATCAAAAGTTTACAAAATAGGAGCACTTCTCAATGAACAACCATAACAAAATATCAAAACTACCTACTTATACTCAAAACTATCCACAACCACCAGGGGCGCGCTCTGACTACATTCAAGGCTTTCCATATTCATCTTCTTCTGTTATACTGCACATGCATTCTTCTATCAGACGCAAACTTAACTCAGCATGGGACTTCAAGAAACATTGTCCATCGAGGGGGCCTCTGGCTAACAACTATGTCTCTACAACTAGACCCTCCATGCTTTCCATTTATAGTGTGAGTTAAAGTTTCAACCACCACTCCCATTTCCATTAACTAACTTCAATGGGATTGGGATGAGGCCTGACACCCATGAATGTTCCAGGTGGTGCCCATGAATTCTTCGAGTCAATCCTGGCACCTCGAGGCCATGCAAATCTTCTTTTGTGACCAATATGGGTGCTTTCAGAAAATCGAGCTTCAGGCGCCATCTCTTTCTTCATCACTCCTTTGTGCTTATGACCTCGGGTCGTGACCTGGCGCTTATCCCATATGATGCTTTGATATTTCTCTCTTTGAGAGATTTCACATTACTTGACTACATATTCCATGATGCCCGAATGAGGAAATTGCTCCTCTCAGATCGATGGTCATATTTGTTATGCATTCGATGACCGTGATTGCTTCCTTGAAAACCCGAGTCACCAATCATGTGCTGGGTTCTTAAGTTTCTTCTTGGGCCCACCTCCTATGTGATCTCGGACTATGACCATGGGCCCAATTCCTGGGCGCTTCATGACTTCGCGTTTCAGGTGCTTTGATGTGAGTCACTCTCGAATCGCTTGATTTCCGAACTCTCGACCTCCGTTATGACCTGGGGCCCAACTTCCAAGCATTTCAGGACTTCATGTTTCAAGACTCGGGGTCATCTTTGCTCCGGCACTAAACTTTGAGAAAATTTTGAATTTCAAGCGCCTGCGAGCTGCTAATCTAAACATTATATGGAACTCCCACCGTTGAAAGATGAACTTGTTTGTTTTCTTGATTCGAGCTCAAAATGGACTACTCTGAACACTGCGCATTGACATTTCTTATGTAGGCCGCGAACTTGGACAACTTGCTTCCCTTGACAACTATATGTGATAACACACATGTTGCGTCATAATCAATAGTAAAACAACCATGACAACTAATAGCATATTTTTAGCCACTTGAACTCATTCACATCTCACTGAAGCAACTACCATCCATGTTGAAAACATTAGGAGTGATAACATCATAAATATGACTACAAATGAACTAATATGTTTGATGTGATTGCACGACATTAGCTTATCTTGAAGCAAATTATGATTGAACTTATATTCTACAACCATGTCATGTTCATGCTTAATATCAACTGCTTTACTTGGCACAATTATAGGTGTGTTGCTTGCATAAGATTCCTTCCTTAATTTTCCCATTGTTTGAAGAGATTGATTTTCTTTTAAGTGATGAGCATGTACAACATATTCATTTCCTTCTTTAGTTAAGTTATATTGATTATGTTCCCTGTAGAAGATTGCTTTGCAATCATACAAATAACGGCTGCCTAAGACCATTTCACATTCATTTAGTGGCACCACATCCCATGTTACCTAATCCACAAACTAAGAGACGTGATCATAATGGTACTAGTACTAAAGATGTTAGTAAAAAAATTATGTTTGATTTAGCAATGGAAATCCCATCTCTATCTTTTAACTTTGAAAATCCTAGACACAAAGAGAGTAGTTATGATTAAATATTATTGTTGTTGTTGAATCAAAAGGTAAAATGAAGAGGAATCTGAAATTAAGGATTTTTACATTAATGAAGAGGAATCTGTATGTAGGGTTGTTGAATCAAAAGGTGAAATGAAGTGGCATATTGTCCTTTCATGTCTGTATGCAAAGAATGAACATTAGCAGTCATAACCTTGTGGTTTTATTGCATAAAATGGCTACTCAATAACCCAAACCATTCTATTTTGAAAACTCAGGAAAGTAATAATTGACTCACATCTATATTAAATTATATTTATAACAATGTGTGAGCCTTCAAGGTGATAAATTATAATAATGGTTATATTATTTATATAAAAAAAATATTAACATGTGGGACAAACAGGAAGATATGATAAGAGCATAGATTTTTGGCAAGTTGTCGTAATGCACATCCATCTAAAAATGCCATGTTATTTTGCATTGTGGGAGTGAGCGCCATCTATGATACATTGTGTGTCTCCTCCCACTTCCTCACATATATTAAAAGATAGTGTGTGTTGGGTATGCATTGCTTCAATGCTGCTTTTGGTAGGCATTTGAACATTTTTTGGTCATACCCTAGTGACTGAAATCGTATTTGTAAATGTGAGCTACACCCATATCATCCACTGCGAAAATGTTGAAGCCAGAGACTTTTGCATTCATCAACACTGTGTGATGCAAGCCTGGGATTCGATGTATCCTCTGCAACTGAGAGATTGCCTCTCAATTCATTACTACAATGCTTCCTAGTATGTAATTCCTTTGGTGTTTCTTGCAAGCTTACACAATTTCAAACACGACAAATGAATATTGAACTCGTTTTGTTCTAATGTCAATATAAATTATATCCTATAACATCCTGGAAGAAAATGAATATTGAACTTGTTTTTTTCAAATGATGGTAGAAATCATCACTCATAGCTTCTGTGAATGGCATAATTTAAGATTCTTTATAAGCTTATGTTGGAAAAAATTACTGGAACAAAAGAGAACATTGATTCGTTCAAACCTCTATTAGTAAAAATACAAATTAATGTTGATTTATGTAGCAAAATAATGGAATCTGCACATAAAATTTGGAAGAAAATAGTTTATTATGACACCTGTAGAGAATATACACAACTTCTACAAGATCGTTTGAATAACAGTTTATGGTTTGTTGTCAATCTAGACTTCTCTTTATTTCCCATTTTAATTTTGTTTATTTTCATTTCCATTAATATTATTTGTATAAATTAAAGTTGTATCTATCTTCAAGGAGGGTGGTTTGGTTGGAACTGGAACTAAGTCAACTCAATCTGGAACAAGAATGGATTGTCAGTGTTTCATGGAATCACGCACATGAGACCTAGCTAAAGCATACACAAACAAAGCTTATCAAGAAAAGGAAGAGAGACACAATGGGAAAAATGAGAATCATGTATATTATGATATGTTCAATGAGTGAGTGATATTCACTCATAAAGGCAATGAATCCTATAATTAAGAAAAGCGAAGAAGCAGTGAGCTTTTCTTAAGAATGCATGCATAATAGTGATGGTCTAAAATTAGAAAGTATAAAATAGAACTAGTCATTTAACTCCCACTGAACTAGTGTGTTGAAAATAGAAATTTCTCCAACACGCCCTCTGAACATCACTATGGAGTAAAAAATGAGTCTCGACTACTAGGCCATATTAGGTACTCATGTACAATGAAACTAATGAACACCGAATAAAAGAGAGGAAAGAGGGAAAACCACGTGGGAACAACCCCCCTTCCCCCCCCCTCAAANCAAAAGAAGAAAAGGCAAATGCTAGGCAAGTTTGTTCTTTACTGCAAGACGATCCCACAAAGTATGAAACTTCTGCTCATTGAAAGTCTTTGTGAAGATGTATAAATATTTATGGATCTGATGAAGTCCTTTGGCAACTTGTCTAGCCTTGTACCTCTTGATCCTGTGGACCCATCTACACCTGAAAATATTCCTTTCTGGTGGAAGTGGAACCAGATGTCAAGTTTGATTCTTTAGGAGTGAGTCATACTCCTTTTGCATGGTTTCTTTCCATAATATATTTCCCACAACCTCACTATAGAGTTGTGGATCAGAAGATTGAACCATATAGCAATGTATGGGCATCGCAGGTTATGAAGCTAAAAGTACATGAGAAGGCTCCTCATGCTGAGATCAAGTCCTCCTCAAATCCAATGGATTACCTGCAAGGATACGTTCTACCTGAAGTGTGAACTATGTCTTCTTGGGAATTTGTTGAAGCTTCAATGTTGGTTTTACTACCTGCTTATTTCCATGTACATAATCTAAGTGTATGGAATCATCTCTGATGTCTGAAAATGATGGAAGCACAAGAGTATATGCATGTTGCATTGGAGGTTCTTGCAAATTACTCTCCTTATGTGTAAGTAGAAAATAGGAGTCATCATCAGAAAACTTAGTGAATTTATACAACCTTGACTTGTGATCCACCTCACCAATTGCAATGATGGAATTGTCAATCATGTCAATTACGGAAACTGAATCTGATGTAAATTCAACATTTTTACCTTTCTGAGAGATCTGATAAATTGAGAGCAGATTCATAGAAATTTTTGGAACATGTCAAACATTCTCAAAACTTCCATTATGGAGTTCCACTCTCCCTTCTTCTGCTACTTCTATTGGAGTATCATACCCCATGAGAATAGGGGGTCCAGAGCATGAACTCAAAGAAGTAAAAAATTCCTCTTTAGATGCCATATGACGTGATGCATCATAATCTATAATCCATGAATCAGATGAGGAATTAACTGCAACTAGAGCATGATGTTTACCTTTCTTAGGTGCATGGTCTTCTTCCTTCTTCTTTTTGGTTCCTTCAGGAATGAAGTCTCCAAGGTTATTCTTCTCAAGTACCTTTGTCATAAGATCAATCTACTTCTGCATGCATGTGGATTCTTCATGATTCGGTTTATTGCAATATGTGCACTGTTTTCCCTTCTTCTTCTTCCCTTTGGAATTTGAAGAATATTTGGAACCTGAAGAATCCTCGAAGGGTTTGGAATATCCCTCCTTCTTTGACTCTGAATGTAATAGCTCCTTTCGTTTCTGCTTCGATTTCTAATTGGATGACCCTTTTCCATCATGCATGGTAAGTGCATGTGCTTTGGGATCTTTCATTAGGCCCATATGTATGATTTTTGTCTTCTCTTGTGTGAGAGACTCAATGAACTGAGGCATCGTAGATATTTTCCAATTTTCTCCCAAAAGACATCTGCCAGAATGAAAATTGGAGACATATACATGGTATTTTGGTCCTATCTTGGCCAAGATTGTTAGAATAAGTTGTTTCTCTTGTGTAGACTTGTCAATACCACATTCACCCAAGCTCAATATCAAAGATTTAAATTCAATAAAGAAAGCTTGTATATTATCAAAACGTTTAGGGTCTAAGGTATTCAATTCTACCTCAAGCATATGACATTGCATCTCATCCTACTTTCCAAAGAGTCCTTCCAAGGTGGTCCATATCTCGTTTGGAGTCTTGCATGTGACAAGATAAAACCATAAATTAGTGGATATTAACTCAATAATTAGTCATGTGGCCTCATCCTTATGGTTCTCCCATTTGGTCCTCTCAAGCGTTGATGTAGGTTATGTTTATGTCGCTATCGTCAAATTGTACATTCCTTTTCTTTTGAGTTGGAATGCGACCTTCGAATTCCATTCAAAATAGTTGTACACTGTGAGTATTATCACCAGACTTGATTGAAGAAGTTGCATCGTCTCCATCCCTGCTATTGATTCTGAAAAGATCCTGAAAACCCAGATCATGGGTTCCGAGATATGATTGACTAACAACTATAGATATGATAAAAAAAACTGTATCTCCTAAAATACGATGTGTTTTTTGGAAATTTTTGGTGAGCATGAGAATTTTTATGTTATACGTCTCTGGTCAAAATTGCAGCCCAACCCAAATCGTGGATTTCGAGACATGGATGTTTTACTGCAGAAAACTAATTTTCTAGAGAGTGTCTCACCCTGGAAATGGGCAGACTGAATCATTGCACCCTAGTGAAGGATATAGTGCGACTATTTCTCACCCTAGAAATTGATAGGGTGTGTCAATTGTGGAAAACTAAACTTCGCACCCTATTGAAGAATACATTGTGATAATGTCACACCTTGGGTGTGTATAGGCTGTGACGATTCCTAAAAAAAAAAATTGTAAGTTTGGGTGTGACCGTCACACCCTAGCAATGGATAGACTGCATCGATTCCAATCATTGCACCTTTCTATAGCGATAGGCTACGACGATGGCGAAAACTAGGTTTACTCAATAATTAAATCCTCTTTCGCTCTTCTTTGTCTTATCTAGGTTGCTCCAAGCAGCTAAAACATACACAAACAAAGCTTATCAAGAAAAGGAAGATAGATACAATATGAAGAATGAGAATCAATGTATATTATGATCTGTTCAATGAGTGAGTGATATTCACTCATATAGGCAATAACTTCCTATAATTAAGAAAAATGAAGAACAGTGAGCTGCAGTGAGATTTTCTAAGGATTGCATGCATAATAATGATGGTCTAAAATTAGAAAGTCTAAAATAGAAATAGTAAATTAACTCCCAGTGAACTAGTGTGCCAAAAATAGAAATTTCTCCAAGAGGGATACTAGGTGTAGCCAAATAGGAAAACATCTTCCAATAAAGATTTCCATTGATGAACCTATGGATGAATACTTGGTTGAGTCATCATAGAAAGGAACAAATGCAACGGGAAAGTCAAGGCACCAAATTATCCATGGGCTTCAAGCTTAATTCAAGTCAGCTAGGGAAGGCACCTTAGTTGTGGAGCTCGCTACGGGAGAAGGGAGTCTAGTATCCCCACATAGAATTATCTGAAATAGACATTGGATCTAACCTCATGGACACCTCCAGCGATGAGGATCTGGCCTACAATTCCCTGTGCTTCAGCCGAGAAAGACTAGATCGACTGAAAAAGCAAGCAATGGGTGACAGAATTCTGGCCCGGTGTAGCGCTTTTGAAGTGTTCGCGGCGCACGTATGGAGGTGTCATAGCAAGGCTCTGGAGATGTCACCCAAGCAGGAAACAAATATTCTCTTTATAGTGGACACACGGAAACGATTCGAGCCGCTGCTGCTGAAGGGATACTTTGGAAACGGTTTTTGTTTTACATATTGCTTGTGCAAGGCAGGAGATCTGGCAGACAAGCCTTTGTCGTTTGTAGTGGGGCTGGTCCAAAAGGCCAAAGCCATGATGACAAACAAATATATGAGATCAGCCATCGATTACTTGCAACTGGATAGTGTAAGGCCTTCGCTTACTGCAACACTTGTGATAACTACATGGACTCATCTGTCATTCCATACTGCGGATTTTGGATTTGGCCAGCCCCTGAAAACGACGCCAGTCACTCTTCCTAAGAGGGAAGTTGCGTTGTTTCATTCGAATGGCAAGGAACGAAAGGGCATCAAGACTTTCCTGGGTCTTCCTTCTGGTGCCATGCAACGCTTTGAAGAATACATATATGCTTGATTATGCACTTATTTTAAAAAGAAACTAATGAGTCTGAAAAATGGTGAAAACACATCTGATCAAGAGTGGCTAAAGGCTGCATATGAAATGCTACTTGGACTGGTTATGGTTATTGTATTATAGAGCACAATGTTTTATTTTATAATGTTAATATTAATGTTTTCTCCTAACGAAGCTTTGTTGTTTTCATCATTTGCCATCACATCCTCTTGATTTATAACAAGGAATTGAACTAAGTGATGTAATAAAAATCTGAATTTAACTCCTTTCCAATTAAGAAAAAAACTTATAACTCACTTTTCAAATTATGTGATGGGTATCCAACAATTAGTGAATTAGTTGCATAAAATGTAGAATGGCCTTTGCAATACTAAGTATGATCATTCCTTTCAAAACTATTCCAGATTAAAATTCAAGCCCAAACCTTATGAAGTATGGTTAAAACAAAATTATTCTAGATTGAATTTTCCAGCCCAAACCTAATGAAGTATGATTAAAATAAAAGTATTATAGATTAAAATTCAAGCTCAAATTTTATGAAGTATGATTAAAACAAAATGATGGTATAAGTGCATCCTCACTTTTTTTTCAATTTAAAAGTCGATGATGAATTTCTATTCCAAGGAAAACATAAAAATATTGACATGTACAATATCATGTTTTGGTCTGCCTTAGATAATGCTTATTCAAAAGTTACCTAGATTTCCAAGTTTCCCAACTGAAATGCATAAAGGATGGATCTGCATTTAAACTAGTTTCCATTCAATACTTGAGACCAATTCATTATGAAGCTATAGTGCTAACATCATTGATCTTTAACAATTTTGCAAAAGAATTTGCACTAATTCTCATATAGAGATTGTATTATAACATATTTTCATTGGTAAAACTAAATTAAAAAGAATATAGAACTTTTGGTGTGGATCCAAAGTTTGAAAAATGATGTGAAATGCATAAAGAATGAATCTTCATTTAAACTAGTTTCCATTTGATACTTGAGACCCATTCATTATGAAGTTATAATGCTAACATCATTGATCTTTAACCCTTTTGCAAAATCATTTGCACTAATTCTCATATAGAGATTGTATTCTAACATATTCCCATTGGTAAAACTGAATTAAAAAGAATATACAATTCTTGGTGTGAAACCAAAGTTTGAAAAATGATGTGAAATGGTGATGCACATAAAAATGATGTGAATCCAACTTTTGAAAAATTGAAGTTTATTGGAAAGATTTTTCAACTATGGTATAATTTTTAATTTGATTATGCATATTTTCCATACAAATCTCCTTAAGTCTCATTTAAACTGAATAAGACCCTACATGATGGTGCATTTTTTTTATAAAGGGAATGGTATAACCCACTAAATCAATTCAAGAAGACAATACCAACAATGTTTTTGAGCTGCGATTTATTTGGTAGTTGTTTGGATTGAAAATTTTCCTTCTCTTGTATTGATCCCTATACCATAAAAAAATGACATTTGTCATGCAATTCTATTAACCACTCCCACCACATAAATCTCAAATTAGTAAACTTGCAATTGTTCAAACCACTATGCATAGATTCATCTTGTCTTACAATTATATTCCAAAATTAAGTAGTGTGCATATATTTCAATAAGGTACATTTCAACCTTTAATGATTGCTTGCATTCATTTTGGAACAATCCCATGAAACAAGGTATTCATAAGTATGACCAAGTAAAAACTACGTATGGTGTTTCTATAAATGTCATTAACGTTTGGACTATTGTGTAGTTATTAGGCTCAAAAGGACTTTAGATTTGAAGTTGAATGCATTGGAAGAACTAGTCACAAAAGTTTGATGTGGTTGCATGGCTACCATGTTGAAGGCACATGCATGTTGCTTATATATGAGTTTGTAGAAAATGGTAATTTGGAGTAATGACTTCATTAATATGTAGCTCTTAAAAATCTCTCATGTGGTATATTAGGATGAAGATCTGATCCAAAAATGATCTTTAAAGACTTGGTTTAGTTTTAAGCATGTGTTCAATTACCATTTAGGAATTAAGGAAAGAAGAAGAAATTAATGAGAGATATTGCATCCATCATAAACAAATGCAGTTAAGAATATAAGCATAAAGAACAACAAACCATAACAACAAGGTTGTTAACAGAGTTCGACAAGATTGCCTATGTCTCTGAGCCTTTGTCTCACTGGGGGAGGATTTCTTATTTCCCTTCAATGCTTCAAAAGTACATCAGAAATGTATCAAAAGGATTACAAAATGGTCTGGATGTGTTTTTCTGAACCCCAATAATCCAACACAACTTACGAAACTAAAAACGTTTGAGCATAGCTCCCGGAATTGGCCTCCAAAGTTCGCTTCCTCAATGGCTTCCCTGCATAAAAATGGCTTCAAGCTTCACAAAATCTTCATAATTATACTAATATGAAGCTCTCGGTCTATCAAAAACCTCTAATTTATATATTTTTTGAGTTGGTAATCCTATCCCAACTTCCTCCCAAGATCTGGCGTCAAAAAGGGCTCCAAATCCTCCGTTTTGGGAAAAAATCTCCCAAAATAAGTATAAAAGACCATTAAAATCTTATTACAAAGATTGAAAACCCATTTTCCAGAAAATATTGGTCGCAACCCCTTTCTCCCATGCCCTTGGTCATATGGGCATTGTCATATGGCCGAGGGCTAGGCACTAGCCCTAGTCCTCTGGTCAAGCCCCTAAAAATCTGGTCGTATGGTGGTCATGTTCCCGAGCCTTAAACTCTCCACACACCCACCTTCCTGTCTCAGCTCTTAGTCTATAGCCTTGGTCATGTGGCTAGCTCCCGTTGACCAGGGCTTATCCCCCAAATCCTTCCATATCACAACTTAAATGGGTTATTCGGCATATGGTTTAACATGTAGCATGTGCGTCTGGTTGGCTAGCACATTGTGGTTAGTCTGTTACTTCACCCAGAGGTCAAAGGTTTGAATCCCTCAAAGGTGGAACAATTTTTTTACACAGTCCACATTGGCTAAATTCGAGGTGCCATGTGGCACCCTGTGATTGGGCCACATGTCACCTCTGGATTGGCCCGTATAATCGAGTCAATGCACATTCATCTTCCCAGTGAGCATGCACAGTAAGCTGCCATGTCAACTGCCATGTCATTGTTGTACCATGATCCTACCACGTTAGCATCCGTATAACCACGCCATTTTCCCAGTCAGCTACCACGTCAGCATCCATACAACCCAGTCATCCTGCTACGTCATCATCCATACTACCACATGTCATCCGTATTGGCACATGTCAACCTATCATTGGGCCATGTCAGCATCCATACAGTGCCATGTGTCACGTTCGTATAGTGCCACGTGTCAATTTTTTATTGGTCCACATAAGCCACTTAAAATGCCAAAAATGAGTGACATGTGTCACCTCCTCGTGATGCCATGTTTCCTTGCTGAAGTCATCATGAAATCATGATGATGTAACCCATTGTATTGATGATTTCAGTAGTACAACCTATTGACTTTGATCAGTTGGCTTTTTTTGCCTATTTGGGAAATTGATTAGAATGCGATAACTTTCACATACAATGTCTATTTTTGGAAAAAAATATATGGATGGAATCGACGCGACGAGCCCGACGCAATGATGTTGGTTTTGTATGATTCTAATAACTTTGATTTTTAAGCCTTCCTGTATCCATTTTGGATCATGCCTCCCCACTAAGAACTTTTGGTCCTCCAAAAGGGTATTAACCAGTCATCAAGTGCGGGATAGGCCACCCCACTTGTCATTTGTCCTTAAACTTTGTCATGTGCACCTATCACATCATAATCAATTTCAAAACAACCATGACAACTGAGAGCATATTGTTAGCCACTTGAACTCATTCACATCTCACTGAAGTGATCTAGGTGGATATTGGTGACCACCCACTTGTTCCAACTCGCTCCTTTTGTCAATTTTTAGTTCAACACATTCTTTTATACTTCCTTATAATGGCGGGTTCTACACTTTCAGGGATGTCTTAATCCCTACACATATTCCAGGTGGATATTGGTGGCCACCCACCTAATCCAACTAGATTAGTTTGCATGTTTTCATGTCAGCACATCTTGTTGTACTTCTAGGGTCGTTTTGGGCCCCTAAACAATGTTATTTTGGCTCGCCATAGTGAAACTATAGACAGAGTCAGATTTTGACGATGTAATGCATAGTTCTTGAAAATACCTTTCCAATGGGCTATCACGTGCCTAAAATGAAGATCGTATGAAAAAGTTACGACCCTAGGAAGTAAATGTACTAACTTACCCAAATAGGACCCACATGACTTTTGGTGTTTCATCTCCTAGGGTTAGGTTTTTGGATGTCTAAGGTTTTGGAATTCTTGTTTATGATAAAAAAGGCCTTTAGAGCCTCATTGTAATCATCTTCTTGCGAATGAGAGTAGCCGTCACATCTCTTCTCAGAGATAAAGCTGCCACCATTCTAGCGAATTTTGCACTCTGTATTTTTATAGTCTCTTACAATTCTTTCATTAATAAAAATCAAGTATTCTTGTATTTCTCTGTTTCTGTCAATTTTTATGAGTGTTTCATTGTAATATCTCTACTTTCATTTCATTTCAAACATAATTCGGATCAGTGGTATTAGAGCAGGCTGCTCTTGATCATTTTTCAGTGCATGTCCCCGACAAGGTCCGAGTATATCCAATTGGGTCTCGAGTTTTTCTCTCTTGAGGAAAATCACTCTCGCACACCCAAGAAACCCTCGATGGTGGCATAAAATAAAGATGGCGGAGCATAAGATTCTATTAACTTGTTGCTTGAGCAAGCTCTCGTGCAACAAAGGGACGAAATGATGGAGAATTTTGCACACATCCTTAAACGTTTGCCGATAGAAACAAGTGCATCTTCATCAAGAAGCCATTTTGGCGGAACCTCTCCCTTCAAGGTACAAGTTAATTTTGATATTCCCATATTTGAAGGTCAGATAGATGTGGATGCCCTAGAAAAATGGTTAAATCTATTAGAATGTTATTTATTTGTTCAAAATTTCTCCAACAAGGAAAATATCACCTCTGCACTCCTCAAGGCTCTCCCCCATGTCAAACATTGGTGGGAAACTTACTAAGAGAAAATTTCCACAAAGGAATCTAGAATATATGGGGTCGAGCCCACTTGGGATTTTTTTGTTGATGCGGTCAAAGAACATTACTATCCTGTAGATAACTATGAATACCAGTACATGAGATGGACCACACTGTGGAAAAAGAAGAGTCAAACATTGTCGGAGTTCACAAATACTTTCCATACCTTGTGCACCAAGCTGGGTATCAGAGACTTCGAGGGGAATCTGGTTCTGAAATATCGTGGGGCTCTACATAGGTACATCCAAACCAAAATGGATTTCCTAAATATCTCATCATTAGGAGTTGCCTATCGATATGCTGTCAAAATTGAGCAGAAATTTAGGCACCAGAGAAAAGGGGAATTCGGGTCTACAAATCTGCTACAACCAAAGCATGGTAAGGATGACCCTAACCAACAACCTCCAGACAACCAGTCCAAGACACAGGATAGGAAGGGTAAAGGAAAGACAAAGAATGACACTGGGAAGTGGTGTGACTTCCACAAAATCTCATGGCACAACACCGATGAATGTCATTCGAAACAATCATTGGTGGTTGAGGTCAAAGACAAAGAGCCAAAACCTGATTCAGAATCTAATCCAGAAAATATTGAAAATAGATAGATCATCGATGCAGACCCCACTGCCACTATTGTGACCACCACAATTCAACCAGAAGAATTAGTAGACCCTGAAGAGGGGGAGAACCTCTTCCATTCACAAATGTGGGTGAAGGGGACCCCGATGCATTCCATTGTTGATAATGGCAGCCATAAGTACCTCATCTCATCTAAGTCCGTCAAACATTTTGGGTTGTCGACAACACCACACCCGCAACCATACAACATCGGTTCGCTTCACCAAGGACGAGATCTTTGTGTCAGCCAGCAATGTCGCATATCCTATGGCATCCAGCCCTTCAAGGACAAGGTAATATATGATATTGGTCCTCTTGATGTATGTGATGTGGTTTTGGGCCAACCATATATGTGGAGATGTCATGTTGTCTATGAGTCTAGACCTTGTAGTGTCATTATTACTTTGGGAGGTCATCTCTACAAAATACCAGAGGTAGTTTTGACTACTGCTCCACCAAAACAGTGCTGCAAGGTAATCTCTCATACTGCAAAATTCATCCTCTTCACAGTCTGTTCAAAGGATGCACAAAAGACAACTACAACCACTGCATCCTCAACACCTTCTATCCATAAAAAAAAAAAATGTTTATTTACCTACAATGGTGCCTACACAATGCCCTGTAAAACACAGAGACAATAGATTGGGGGAGAATATTCAACCCTGCCAACAACGGGTTGGTGATAGTGTTCCACAGACCAAGCAACATGACTTCTCCAATAAAACATGTAGCTCACCAAGATTCAAATTCATAAAATGTTTTCCTCTCTTCCCTGGGCACTCAATGTGATGGAGACCATTTCTTCCTAAGGGAGAAGTATTGATCCATGTGGATATTGGTGGCCACCCACCTGTTCCAACTGGCTCCTTTTGTCATTTTTTAGTTGAAAATGTTCTTCTGTACTTCCTTGTAATGGATCGTTCTACACTTATGGGGTTGTCTGAATCCCTACACATCTTCCACGTGGATATTGGTGGCCACCCACCTAATCCAACTAGCTTAGTTTGCATGTTTTCATGTCAACACATATTGTTGTACTTCCAGGGCCGTTTTGGGCCCCTAAACAGTGTTATTTTGTCTTGCCACAGTCAAATTATAGACAAAGTTATATTTTGATGGTGTAATTCATAGTTCTTGAAAATACCTTTCCAATGAGCTATCACATGCCTAAAACGAAGATCGTATGCAAAAGTTACGACCCCGAGAAGTTAATGTACTAACTTACCCAAACATGGCCCACATGAATTTTGGTGTTTCTTCTCCTAGGGTTAGGTTTTTGGATGTCTAGGGTTTTGGCATTCCTGTTTATCATAAAAAGGTCTTCAGAACCTCATTGTAATAAGCTTCTTGCGAATGAGAGTAGTCATCACATCTTTTCTCAAAGATAAAGATGCCACCATTCTAGCGAGTTTTGCACTCTATATTTTTACAGTCTCTTACAATTCTTTCATTAATAGAAATCAAGTATTGTTGTATTTCTCTGTTTCTGAAAATTTTCATGAGTGTTTCATCATAATATCTCTACTTTCATTTCGTTCCAAATATAATCCGGATCATGAAACCACTACCATCCATGTTGAAAACATTAGCAGTGATAACATCAGAAATATGACTGCAAATGAACTAATATGTTTGACGTGATTGCATGACAATAGCTTATATTGAAGAAAATTATGATTGAATTTCTATTCTACAACCATATCATGTCCATTCTTATGATCACCTTCTTTACTTGGAACAATTATAGGTTTGTTGCTTTCATAAATTGTCTTCCTTAATTGTTCCATTGTTTGAAGAGATTGATTTTCTTTTAAGTGATGAGCATGTACAACATATTCATTTCCTTCTTTAGTTAAGTGATATTGATTATGTTCCCTGTAGAATATTGTTTTGCGATCATACAAGTAAGGGTTGCCTAAGACCATTCCACATTCATTTAGTGGCACCACATCACACATTACCTCATCCACAAACTAAGAGACATGATCATAATGGTACTAGTACTAAAGATGTTAGTAAAAAATTATGTTTGATTTAGCAATGGAAAGCCCATCTCTATCTTTTAACTTTGCAAATACTAGACACAAAGAGAGTAGTTATAATTAAATGTTGTTGTTGTTTTTTAATCAAAAGGTGAAATGAAGAGGAATATGTATGTAGAGGAATCTGAAATTAAGGATTTTTACATTAATGAAGAGGAATTTGTATGTAGGGTTGTTGAATCAAAAGGTGAAATGAAGTGGCATATTGTCCTTTCCTGTCTCTATGCAGAGAATGAACATTAGTAGTCATAACCTCGTGGTTTTATTGCATAAAATGGATACTCAATAACCCAAACAATTCTATTTTGAAAACTCAAGAAAGTAATAATTGGCTCACATCTATATTAAATTATATTTATACCAATGTGTTAGCCTTCAAGGTGAGTTGACAAAAAATGATAAATTATAATAATGGTTATATTATTTATAAAAAAAATATTAACATGTGGGACAAACAAGAAGATACGATAAGAGAAAAGATTTACGACAAGTTGTCCTAATGCACATTCATCTAACAATGCCTTGTTCTTCCACATTGTGGGAGTGAGCACCATCTATGATACACTGTGTGTCTCCTCCCACTTCCTCACATGTATTCATAGATAGCTCTATATTTGTTATTAAGTCTCTGTGTGTGTTGGGTTTTCACTGCTTCAATGCTGCTTTTGGTAGGCATTCAAACATGTTTTGGTCATACCCTAGTGACTGAAACCATATTTGTAAATGTGAGCTACACCCATTTCATCCACTGGGAAAATGTTGAAGCCAAAGACTTTTTCAGTCATCAACACGGTGCGATGCAAGTTTTGGCGCCGATGTCTTCTCAGTAGTTGAGGGATTGTCTCTCAATTCAATACTCCAATGCTTCCTAGTACGTAATTCCTTTGGTGTTTCTTTCAAGCTTATGCAATTTCAAACACGATAAATGTATATTGAACTTGTTTTGTTCTAATGTCAATAGAAATTATATCTTGTAACAACCTAGAAGATAATGAATATTGAACTTGTTTTGTTCAAATGATGGTAGAAATCATCGCTCATAGCTTCCTTGAATGACATAATTTTAGATGCTTTATAACCTTATGTTGGAAAAAATTACTGGAACAAAAGAGAACATTGATTCATTCAAACCTCTATTACTAAAAAATACAAATTAATATAGATTTATGTAGCAGAATAATGGAATTTACACATAAAATTTGGAAGAAAAAAGTTTATTATGACAATCGAAGAGAATATACACTACTTCTATAAGATCGTTTGAATAACAGTTTATGGGTTTTTTTAAATCTAGACTTCTCTTTATTTCCCATTTTAATTCTGTTTATTTTCATTTCCATTAATATTATTTGTATAACTTAAAGTTGTATCTATCTTCAAGGAGGGTGGTTCACTTGGAACTAGAACTTAGTCAACTCAATCTGTAGCAGGAAGGGATTGTCAGTGTTTCATGGAAACCTACACAGGAGACCTAGCTAAAGCATACACAAACAAAGCTTATCAAGAAAAGGAAGAGACATAAAATATGAAGAATGAGAATTAATGTATATTATGATTTGTTCAATGAGTGAGTGATATTCACTCATATAGGCAATGACATCCTATAATTAAGAAAAGAGAAGAAGCAGTGATCTACAGTGATATTTTCTTAGGAATTCATGCATAATAGTGATGGTCTAAAATTAGAAAGTCTAATGTTGATAATAAAAATTTCTCCAACACCCCCCCCTGAACATCACTATGGAGTATAAAATGAGTCCCGGCTACTAGGCCATATTAGGTACTCATGTACAATGCAACTAATGAACACTGAATAAAAATGAGGAAAGAGGGAAAACCACGTGGGAACAAAACCCCCCATCAAAAGAAAATGCATCAAAAGAAGAAAAGACAACTGCTAGGCAACTGTGTTCTTCACTACAAGACGATCTGAAAAAGTCTGAAACTTTTTCTCACTAAAAGTCTCCGTGACTATGTATAAATATATATGGATCTGATGAAGTCCTTTTGAAACCTATCTATCCTTGTACCTCTTGATCATGTGGACCCATCTGCACTTGGAAATATTCCTTTCTGGTGGAAGTGGAACCAAATGCCAAGTCTGATTCTTTAGGAGTGATTCATACTCATTTTGGATGGTTGTGTCTGCTTTCCATAATGGATTTCCCATAGCCTCACTGTAGAGTTGTGGATCAGAAGATTGAACCATATAGCAATGCATGGGAATCGTAGGTTCTGAAGCTAAAAGTACATGAGAAGGCTCCTCATGCTGAGATTGAGTCCTCCTCGAATCCAATGGATTCCCTGCAAGGACACTTGTTGCCTGAAGTGTGAACTATTCCTTCTTAGGCATCTTCTGAAGCTTCAACATTGTGTTCTTATCTGCATGTACTACCTTCTTATTTCCATGTACATAATCTGAGTGTATGGAATCATCTGTAATGTATGAAACTGATGGAAGCACAAGAGCATATGCATGTTGCACTGGAGGTGCATGCAAAGTACTCTCCTTATGTGTAAGTAGAAAACATGAGTCATCATAAAAAAAATTAGTGAATTTATACAACCTTGACCTGTGATCCATCTCACCAATTGCAATGATGTAATTTTCATGCATGTCAATTACTAAAACTAAATTTGATGTAAATTCAACCTTTTTACCTTTATGAGTGATCCGATAAACTGAGAGAAGATTCATAGAAAGATTTGGAACATGTAAAACATTCTCAAAACTGTCATTATGGATTTCCATTCTCCCTTCTCCTACTACTTCTACTGGAGCATCATCTCCCATGAGAATAGGGGGTCCAGAGCATGAACTCAAAGAAGTAAAAACTTCCTCTTTAGCTGCCATATGATGTGATCCGCCAAAATCTATAATCCATGAATCAGATGAGGAATTAGCCATCTAGATATGGGATTCACCATCCTTTCTCAAGGTTCGTATAAAAGAGACTTGAATATTGTTGCACCATCCACCACAGAAATTACGTTTATAACTTATCCTATAATTTTTCCATTCTAGTTGCAAATAAATAATTATTACAATATAGTAGACCAATCATTACAATGTTTGTTTGTACCTGCATTGTTTTCATCTCATCCCACACCATCACTTTATATGATTTCTCATCCTATGGGTCGAGAATTACGTTGATGGACATGGAGGGCTTTAAGGACGTAGTTATAGAGTCCCATAGAGTTATCTTCAAAGACATCTGCAGATGAAGGCATGAGCTGGCCTCTGTATCGGGCAACACTTGGAAGAGTCTCGTAAAGACACTAACCATTGCCAATTTTCCTTCATAGTTTAGGAAAAGTCATCTACAACTTCCTGGAGAAGCCAAATTTTAGTCTGTTTTGCCACATTTTGAAGGTGGAAAAGATACCACTTCATAGAGCTATTTTTTATGTGGCAATAACTGTTGGGATTGTGGGGAGGGTTGTTGATAGCAATCCATGATTCCTAGTTTCTTTGATCGTACAACTCTTGAAATATGTTGCAAGAGGACATGATCCAATGCCAAGAGACACGTGCTTGGTCAATATCACCGCATCTTGCAAGTTACCACCATGAAGAGAACAAATTGGAATGGTGTGCAAATGACATATCACCACTCTAAAGAAGCTTATGCATAGGAAAGATCACCACCCTGAATAATCTTATGCAGAGGATAGATCAAAAGCATGTAGTGTAGTGTAGAGGACAAATCAAAGGCATCAACTATAATGATACTGTCAGAGCCTTCAAACTGGCCAATGTATTAATTTATAACTGAAAATTAATTTTTTTATTCCACAAATACAGGAAAATATTTAACATACACCATGCTCAATTACATCGCCTCACAAAGTGAGCCAATAAAAAATTAAGTACAAGAAATTAAAAAATTCAACAAATAAATTTTGTTTTTTGAAAAATAGAATTAATACAAGGTTTATTAGGATATCCTAAGAAAATAATAAAAACTCCAAAATTCACCATAACTAACCAAGTGGTCAACTATCATTGACCCGATGTGAATGCTAGAGTCCCTAGCGAGAGGGAAGGGATAATAAGTATTAAGATAAGAGTGTAATATTAAGTTCATAGTCAAACAATACAAGGCAATACAAATCAAAGTAGGATTTCAATGTAAATCAAATCAAGTAATTAGATTTCAATGTAAATCAAAGCAAGTAATTACTTAAAGGAGCTTGATCTATTTTCTGGAAATTTTACCTAGTATATTGAAGCGACATGTTTCTATTTGGAACCTTGCGGATATCTAAGATTTCAAATAAAAGACCAATATCCCAGTTGGCTTTGACAATATCTGCCATCTGACAATATCTTAAAGGTACTTAACACGGTTTCATGATGAGGAGATGGTTCCTACTTTCTTGGTCGAAAAACCAATAAAATCTTCAATCTGATCAATATGTTGTCCAAGGATGATTCAAAATCCATGAAAAGTCTTAACGATTCAAAATCCATGAAAAATGTTTAGATGGTAGTATAAATTTGATCAATGCTAGGACTATTCAAAATCCATGAAAACTGTTAGATGACGATTCAAAATCTTTGAAAATTGTTATAGAGATAAATTCTTACCATCTAGTCAAAATCGTGTCTTATTACGCTGAAAGGCGTACACCTATTGGCAATGGGCACAATTAATGACCTTTTAATCTAAAATTATAATTTGATGGCTAACAATTAGAGATGCTGGCATATTCTTAGTCGTCCTCCCAAATCAATGAATGTGATTTACTCTTCATAACTTCCTTGCATTTTTGAATGCATCTGTTAACCTGTTTACTTTTTAACATTTACCTAATCATATTAAGAAATTACTATAGCACCATATGATTGCCACGTTTAAATGATTAACTTTTGAAATTACCAAGTTTGTATTATTAACCGACATTACTTCAACTTCCTCAATTGTTAGTGTGTCTCAATCGTCTGTGCTTCTCTGGGCGTTTCATATTCTCGCCTACCCGCATGAGCTTGGAGCGTTTCATATTCTCCCCACCCCACCTTTCGGCGTTCATCAACCACAAACGTCGAGTTTGAGGCTATGCTAGTATATTTGTTGATTAGATTAATTTATGCCTACTTGTATAAGGTGTGTATTTTGTATAAGAAGTGTATGTAAAAGGTGTGTATTTTTTTAATGTACAAATAATATTTACAATGTAATAAATTAATTTTTTAATAAATTGACAAATAATATTTTTTCATATGAAGATTCAAAGCTATTATAACATATTCATTATGAACTTTATTCATATTATTATGAAAATTGAATTAAAATAAAAAAGATAACAATTATTCCTTATAACAATTCAAACTATATTCAATTAACAACTGACAAATAATATATACAATACACTAAACTAATTATTAATAATACTCATTTTCCATATAATTATTGCATTTTCCATACTGTATCTTGAATGGTTAAGGAGTGATAATCAACCAATATAAAAAAATAAACATTACTAATCATTAACTAAAGATAAACATTACCAATCATTAACTTGCTATATATAAACATTACCAATCATTAACTTGCTATATAGTGCATAAATTTTCTTCCTTCCTTCATGTAAATAGGTGTCGTGTCAAAATCTATCAAGATTGGTCATGCAATGAGTGCAGGGTTCAAAATTGAACCCGTCACAGCCCGTCAAAGGCCTTCCAACACATCCCAAAAGTTTGATTAAAAATTTACCAGTCAAATAAAATGCCCTTTTTTATTTTTAACAGTTTTTAGGAAAATGCAAAATAAAATTTAAAATTTTGCATGAAGGGTTAAGTGTTAAAACGCATGTCATGCTAGTTTGGTCATTAATAATATTATTTAAATTTTTAAACTATGTTCGTACATAGAGTGTCGTCTAATTGTTCCATTATACTTAATGGAACTAAGGGGATGGTGGAAATTGGGCCATGCCCTGTAAAAATTAATGTAACCGTACTGACCGGTGAACGTTTCGATAAGCTCGACACTCTAGTCACCAATCTCCACACAACAAAAAATTTCATACTCTGTTATAGCCTTTAGTAAACCATTTTCTTCCAGTGTTCCAACGACACAAAACTTTACACAAGCCAGTTGTTTTTGGATTTATTTACAACACAAAAATTCATTGGAAAGTTGGACGTATTTTCTCTATTATTGCCTTAAATAATTTTCATTCAATTTTCCAACAACACCTAGGATTTACACGAGCCGTCTCTTTCTAGACGTATTTTCCTTCCTTGTTTCCCCACACAACACAAGACCTCATATGAAAGATGGACTTGTTTTCTCTGTTATTTCCTGAACAATTTTCCAGCCACACAAGACTTTACACGAAATCTAGATGTATTTTATTTCTATATATGCATAGAGAAGGGCACAATAGAACCCACTTGGAGTTTGGACAAGGAGAAATGATGGGGAAAGGCGTTATTGTCCTTGTGTTCTTTGTAATTGCATTAGCCGTATCAACGGCCAATGTAACTGTAAAGTAGAAAATTTATGCTCGTGGGAGGGTATTAGGTGTAGGAAACACATGAGAAGAGTGGTTCACATATCCCCAACAACCTCTCCTTGTCGCACACTATGAATATTTTTGGTGATATTTTGACAACGAGAATTCCACGAGAGTTTGGGTGGCTTAAAACGCTTAGATATCTTCAGCTAGGGAATAATCATCTCTTGAGTTCTATTCAAGATGAAGTTATTGCCAAGTTGAGTAAGTTGGTGTCCATGGATCTTCATGGAAATATGCAGAGAGAGATAGTTGCACTATTGTATTCTTATGGGACTATTGGGACCAACAAAGTGGTTGTCTTATAGCTGCACTATGGTATTTTTTTTGGGACTTAACTCACAGGAATTTCATGGCAACTTTCTTAATAGCTACATGTGACCAATAATTTGGCAGTTTCTTTAATAGCTACCCGTGACCAAGAATTGAAGGGTGAAAGGCATTTGACATATGTCTTATTTTCATGTTTCATGTACATTGGCATGTGTCATATATATGGGCAACTTCAGAGAGGTAATGTTGTGGTTTCAATGGGGAAATTTACTTTTGTGAGGATGTTGGAGGCTATTCAAAGTATAAGATAACTTATTTTCCTTTAATATCACCCATTGTGATTGTTGTTGCAAAATAGAATATATTAACACAATATAATATGTTTTCTTTGAAGGAGGTTATCAATGGAACAACACCTTTGGGAAAATATATCATGGAGGAATGTGCCAATAGAATTCCACAAGACAGAAATGATTTAGGTGCATATCTATATCCCTTATGCATCATATATGAAAGGAAAGATTATGCACTTGAACCTGCTTTATTATTTTTCAATCAAATCATTTTGATTTTTCATCTTGTAAGCATTCTTTCTTTGTTTAGTTGATTTTATTTGTTTGGATATTGAGCCCCTAAGGGGAAATGAGTACATCATTGGAAAGTAAAGAGATCAGAAAATGTCTCATATCTCTCTTTCCCCATAACTAAGAGAAACCACTTATCAATGTGATAATGCTTTGCAAATATTTTGAGAATGACCAATAGCTCTGTTACCCCAACCTCATCCAAGCCTTAGATCAAGGAGACTTATCTTTTGTAGCATTAATTTCATTGTCTTGGTTTTTTATGTGGACCTATTGTTGGACAACTGAGAGGG
>SNQJ01S0021621.1:68153-81577 GCA_010110895.2 Picea sitchensis | reverse complement strand
GCTATTCTGGGTCTGTGCTTATCATCTAGTAAAATATTGCTCGCTTTAATATCTCTGTGGATGATCCGAATATCAGATTCCTCGTGAAGATAGGCCAGCCCACGTGCAGTTCCAACTAAGATTGCATACCTATCATTCCAGTCAAGTAAATGACGTTTTGTTGTATCTGCAGTTAAAGCATCATACAACTAAAGACATTAGTTGGTTACAAATACAATCTCCAACCAATCCAGGAACCAGTGAACGATTAATCAGTAAAATGCATCCCATACAGTAAAAACATTAGCATACTACATATACAAACTCAGAACAAATCCAGGAACCAGTAAGCGATTAAGCAATTAAAGAGCTAGAAGCAACCAAATATAATCTTGTCAAGGCTATTGTTCTCGAGGTATTCATAAACTAATAGCCTTTCTGAACTTTCAACGCAGCAACCAAGCAACTTCACTAGATTCCTGTGCTGAACTTGACTGATGAGATTTGCTTCATTCAGAAATTCAGCTATTTTGTGTGCACATTTTTTTGAGTTTTTCATTCAGATAAGAAAAATGCGGTTTTAATTTGCAACTATTTAATTATTTTATGTTCAATTATATATTTTGAGTTTTGTTTGTGCTAAGAAAAAATGTGTTTTAATTTTGCAAATTATTTTGTAATTTTTATTTGACTATTATTAATTTGTTTTGAATTTTTTTCCTCTTTTATGTCAAAAATTGCACTATTTTTTTTTTCTTTTACACCAAAAATTATAAAATTCAAAAAAAAAAAAATTGTTATATTCATAGGCCCAACTTATATAAAAGTTATTCATTTCCTCTTAATAAGTTTAATATCCAATTTACCTTCTTAATTCTTTCAAACCAAATTATTATTTATTTATTGTTTAGCTTTTTAACCTTTAATTTGTTATTTTAAATTAAAATTTCTATATTATATATATTTTAAATTATTTTATTCTTTGAGCTCTTTCTTTTAGGTTACATCAACAAAAATTTAATTTTAATAAATATTAACAACCATATTCATCATATATTTAATTTATTCTACAAATTAAAAATAATTTTTTGAATTTTATTTAATAAAATGCACTTTTCGAAAAAAAAAAAACTACTCTTCCAATTTTATCACGTACTAAATTGTATACTCTCCACCTAATAAAACTCTGATTACTCGTTCCGTTGTCTTCTCCCAGTAAAAGAAACACAGGCATGCATTGTTTCCAACAGTATAAATGCATTGTTTCCAACAGTATAATCACTTGAAATCATAATATCCCGTTTTAGAGCAAGTGAACATTTTGCATCAAACAAGAATTAAATACATCTCGGTACTTCAATAATCCCCGATTTAAACGTAATTCTACCATGCACCTACGCCTATTATAAACTGAGAGGATAATACCGTCTTCTAATAAACGGAAACGGAGATACGATAATGCCCAGAGGCATTGCCTGATTTTAACAGAGACACGATATTGCCAAGAGGCATTGCTTGATTTTCACCTGGGCTCTAGAATGCCTGATGAAGGGTCAGCCGCCGCAGAGTGATTGTCGGAAGTTGCTGCTTCCCACGGCCAAATACGCTTAATTTGGTCAGGCGTGCCCACACTATCCAGATCTATGAAAGCAGGCTTCGTGGGCGAAGGAAGATTTTCTCGCTCACTTGTCAGCATCGACACCACCCGGGACATTGAAGGCTGCAACGCTGCAACTGCTTGCGTGCACAGAAGACCAATTCTAATCACTCTAATCCCTTCCTCCCACGTATAGCTGCCCTCCAATGTGGGATCCATAACTTCTAAAGCTCTCTCTGCTTTATACAGTCTCCATGTCTGATAATTGACCAATATCAACAAAAATGGGGAAAAATTTAGTTAGCAGGGGATCATATTGTAATGGAGAATTTAGAAATTTTACACTACAAAGATGAGATCCACGTAAGCCATACTCCTTCGATAAGAAAATCCATCTCATGAGCCAAACTTTGATTCTTTCTTCCGCTGATAATCTCAAGCACAAGTACTCCAAAGCCGAATACATCTGTTTTCTCTGTCAGCTGTCCACGTAAGGCGTACTCAGGAGCCATGTAACCTCTGCACATTGTCATCTATAGTGAATTGTCCGTAGAATAACGCTCTCAAATAATTTGATCCATCTTCACATATATCATTTGTAATTGCAGGTTTATGTCCTGATATTTATAAAAATGAATTAGTTGGAAGCCTCAAGAGATTTGGAGAAATTTCTTACAAAGTTCCTGCAACTCTAGTGCTAACATGGCTTTGATCTGTTGCAAAGAATCTGGCTAACCCGAAGTCTAATATAATCTTGTCAAGGCTATTGTTCTCGAGGTATTCATAAACTAATAGCCTTTCTGAACTTTCAACGCAGCAACCAAGCAACTTCACTAGATTCCTGTGCTGAACTTGACTGATGAGATTTGCTTCATTCAGAAATTCAGCATATATGAAAAACAAAGTCGGGTGAGATTCCCATCTGGAGCGACAAGAGCAAATGGAATTCTAGAACTCGTGCATAGTGATGTGTTTGGCCCGATTAGAGTGCCTTCACTTGGTGGATCCATGTATTATGTCTCCTTCATAGATGATTTTTCTAAGAATACATGGATATATTTCCTAAGGAAGAAGTTGAAGGTTTTCAAGATATTAAGTATTGTAAAGCTCTGGTGGAAAACCGGATAGAGAAGAGGATTAAAGTGTTAAGAATTGACAATGGTGGTGAATTATGTGGAAAGGAGTTTGATCAATTTTGTAAGAAGTGTGGAATAGCACGCAAAAATACCACACCATATACCCCAAAACAAAATGGAGTTGTGGAGAGAATGAATAGAACGTTGATGGATAATGCAAGGAGCATACTCAATGGTGTTGGGATAGCACAAGAATTCTAGGCGGAGGTAGTTGAGACTGTAAGATATCTGGTGAATATGTCTCCTTCGTCAGTGCTAGTCGACATGACTCCAAATGAGGTATGGTCTGGTAATAATCCTTCAGTGGCACATCTCAAAGTACTTGGTTGTGATGCATTTGTGCATGCTCCCAAGGAAAAGAGGAGCAAGTTGGAAAAGAAGGCATTCAAATGTATTTCCATCATAAATAAACAAGGGATGAAAGGATATAAGCTCTGGAAGATCAATGTATAGTCGAGATGTGGTCTTCAAAGAAGTCAGAGGTAAATCTGAGCTTGAGGAAGTTGTTCAGACCAAGAATAACCCTTCTACGGTACAGTTTGAACTAAGGAACGAAGAACATGATTCAAAAGAGTTAACTGAAATTGAGGAAGAGGTGAAACAACTAACGCCTTTGGTAAGGAGGTCAGAAATAGTAAGAAAACCAGTCGAAAGGTATATTCCTCCCGACTTCCATTCTGCATTAGTGTTAGCTTCCATCGACGATGAGCCCAAGTTGGTCAGTGAGGAAGTCAACTCAGCAGAGGGTGAATTCTGGAATGACGCCATGGTCGAAGAGATGGAATCCTTGTACAAGAATGATACATAGGATTTATTCAAGTTATCTAGTGGAAGAAATCTCGTCGGTAGCAAGTAGGTGTTCAAGAAGAAAATGAATGTTGTAGGATAAGTCGAGAAGTTGAAAGCTTGACTGGTAGCGAAAGGTTATTCCCAAGTTGAGGGAGTCGACTTCGGTGAGATTTTCTCCCCTGTTGCAAAAATAACTTCCATTAGAGTACTAATGTGTCCAACTACTACATTCGATATGGAGATAGAACATATGGATGTGAAGCCAGTGTTCCTACATGGGGATCTAGAAGAATAAATCTACATGAAACAACCTGAAGAATTTGTAGTAAAAGGAAAGCAAGAGTTTGTGTGCAATCTAAAAAGATCCCTTTATGGTCTAAGGCAATCGCCAAGTATGTGGTACCGGAATTTTGACACATACATCCTTGGTTTGGGATTTGTGAGAAGTGAAGATGATCACTGCATATATTACAAGGAAGAAGGTGGGTGTTTCATATATGTAGCTTTGTATGTCAATGACATGTTTCTAATTGGAAAAAACATGGACACAATAAAGGAGGTGAAGAACAAGTTATCCTCCAAGTTCGAAATGAAGGATCTTGGTGCCTCTAAATTCATTCTAGGAATGGATATTAAGAGAGATCGAGCCGCTAGAAAGATCTGGTTGAATCAGACGAAGTATATTGAAACAATTCTGAAATAATTCAAAATGTAGGATTGCAAATCATTGAAGGTGTCAATTCTTGTGGGAGCAAAGCTTAATGTTGAACAATATCCAAAGACACAAGAAGAAATAGAGGACATGGCACATGTTCCATATGCAAGTGTGGTTGGTAGTCTAATGTATGTGATGGTCTGCACTCGACCAGACATTGCCCATGCAGTGGGAGTGTTGAGAATGTACATGTTAACACCTAGAAAGGAGCATTAGATAATTGTCAAGAGAGTATTCATGTAATTGTGCGGCAAGAAGGACTATGCTATATGATACCAAGGAAAACCTATAGGTGACAAAGGTATATTATATGTACATGGCTTTGTCGACGTCAACTAGGTTGGAGATCTGGATCGATGAAGGTCGACCAACAAATATGTCTTCAAGATGTTTGGTGGAGAAATAAGATGGATGAGTAAGAGACACGCAGTTTAGCCTTGTCAACAACAGAAGCATAATACAATGCGGCCACTCATGGAAGCAAAGAAGCGGCAGGGATTCAAAGGTTTTGTTCAGGAATTGGTTTTGAGAAGAGAGCTATGAAGGTAAGTTGCGACATTCAAAGTGCAATACTTATGGTAAAGAATCCTGCTTATCATTCAAAAACTAAAAACATTAATGTACAATACCATTTTGTAAGAGACATGGTGGAAAGTAACAAGGTGCTAATGGAGAAAGTAGACATGTTGGAAAACATGGAAAACATGTTGACCAAGTCTATGAGTGCTATGAAGTTCTCTCGGTATAGAGAGGCAATGGGAGTTGTTCCCTAGGTATGTGAACGAAATTTCAGGAATCTCCTTTTTCAGCAAAGTATTCAACAAGTGGGATATTTTTGGATTGTTATATTCTTTGCAGTGAAAGTCTAGTCGATTTGAATTGATTGATGGTTGAAGGTGGAGGTGGATTGAAAACAGGTCGAATTCGAGGTGGATCGACAACAATTCGAAGGTCGAGGGAGTCAACTGGGTAAAGTCAAAGTCGAAGATATCGACGACAAGTCAACCGACAAGAAGTCAAAGTGCGGGAGCGAGACGATCGACTAGAGAAAGAATGAAGGTCGACTAGTAGTGAACTCGTAAGTTACCCAACTTGTAGTCGATTGTAACATCTAAATTTTACGGGATTTTTAGCCAATGATATGCATGGATCTGTAACCTTTTTTGGACACCCATATTTAGGTTTTTTTTCTGTTGTAAATACTATAAAGAGGCATTTTGTAACAATGTAAAGGGTAATCGTAGAATGCACTTATGTAGGTTCATGTATGTGTAATTGTAGGTTGTTGTTCATGCATATGTAAGTTGATTTGGATACAGTGTTGTTATTGAGCAGGAAAGAGCGTATGAAGTCCATTTCATCTTAGGTTTGGATCAAGGTTAGACACATAATCTTTTACTTTGATTCAATACGACAACAAGAGAGCAAAACGCTCAAAGGAATTATGGTTTTCCTGGTTAAGGGTTTCTAGGGTAAAATATCGATGTACTATGTGATTGCTTGTGTCATTTGCATTCTTGATTAAATTCTTCTTCTCTTCTTCTAGGATTAGTGTGGAAGTGTCTTTCATTTCCTAAGACTATTATGGATAGTCTAGGCATGATAACTCTCTCCAACCATTCCATTTTCCTCCACAATTTTAATTGCAAGATCCCCCAACTTATATGGGATCTTACTAACCACAAGGACATGGGAAACTCTTTCCATGTTAGGCATAACGTTCCTAACAACTAGAGGAAAGAACTCCCATAACATGGAATCTTTTCTCCCTCTTCCCCACTAATTTTTACCTAATGAGAATGATAGAAAAATGCATGGAAAAGATAATGGGACACATTTTCTTTCATGAGATCTACTCTCTTCCCAAAGATATGAAACTTGTACTTAGTGTACACCTACAAGTCAAAGATTGATGTGAATGTTGTAAGGAAACATGGCCAAGAAAGGGTATTACTTCCAAAGGACAATGACTAGGCCAAATCACCCAACAACCCCATTTCCTCCTCCTCTATTTTGGTATCATGGTCCCCTTGTTGCTCTGTCAAGAAATCATCTTGGTAGATATTATGTTTTTATTTATTTTCCTTTTTATATAGTCCTTGACATATACATGAGCATAGCATGGAAAATATAACCACCACATCGCAAACCTAACCCACCCCTTTCACTCCTATGCACTCCCTATTTGGGACTTGGCCTTGAGCTCCATAGTAGGAATGTTTACAATGAATTTAACGTATTTACAACATGGGATTGATATATCTCAACCCACATGGCTTGATTCATGTCACATAAACCAAACACAAAACTAGGATATTATATTCACCATGGTTGGGACCATTGCACTAAAATTGAGCGTGGAGGTAATTTCTCCTGCAATTATGCCAGATATGTGCCACCCACCACACTTGTTGATTTCACCCTCAATGATTATGATTTCTATGATGTCAATATCGTGGATGGTTATGTTGTTTCCATCACCATATCTCTTCATAGAGACTCTAAAACATGCAAATAAAGGACTTCCATCAATGATTTGAACCTATGTTTCATGTCTAATCTTCAAGTGAAGTATGTAGAGGGATATGTCATGGCTTGTAAGAGAATTTTCTCTTCCTTCAACACAATGCAGTATTGTTGCATTAACTACTATTGCAATCCCTAGATGTACAAAACCACTACTTTCTCTTGTCTCTCTAAAAATGTATGTCCTGGAGCTTATAGTTATGTATATAGCGATTGTATAGCTTCATTACATTCTCTTGCGCTAACTATGTCATCAATTTTTGTGTTCACTAACAATAATGAAGACTTATTTTATCATACACCTTCATGGTTTAAACACCTTTGGGAACTACACTCCTTTAGAATTTAAGATCATAAATTCTTTTGAAAGTATAATAGTAGCTTATAGATAATAGTTTTCTAAAAGAATATACATTACTTGTAGTCTATAAACTACATTAAAACGTTTGACATTTGAATTACAATGTAAATAATGTTACGTTAAATGGAAGATTTTGCATGCTATGCCTAACTAGAATTTTGTTATTTTCCATATCTCAAAGATGGTCATTCTAATAACCTTGACTTGTCAAACCATAAAAGATACTAAACCTCTAAAAATGTTAATATTATCTTATGATTTTCAATTTTTTAAGTTTAATGTTGGGATGGCACAAGAATTCTAGGCGGAGGTAGTTGAGACTCCAAGATATCTGGTGAATATGTCTCCTTCGTCAGTGCTAGTCGACATGACTCCAAATGAAGTATGGTCTGGTAATAATCCTTCAGTGGCACATCTCAAAGTACTTGGTTGTGATGCATTTGTGCATGTTCCCAAGGAAAAGAGGAGCAAGTTGGACAAGAAGGCAATCAAATGTATTTTCATGAGATATAAACAAGGGCTGAAAGGATATAAGCTCTAGGATCTTGCATCAAGAAGAACAATGTATAGTCGATATGTGGTATTCAAATAAGTCATAGGTAAATCCGAGCCTAAGGAAGCTATTCATACTGATAATAACCCTGCTAAGGTGTAGTTTTAACTAAGGAACGAAGAAGATGATTCAGATCAGTTGACTAAAATTGAGGAAGAGGTGGAACAACTAACATCATTGGTAAGGAGGTCAGAAAGAGTAATAAAACCTGTCAAAAGGTATATTTCTCCCAAATTCCATTCTGCATTCATGTTAACTGCCATCGATGATGAGCCCAAGTTGGTAAGTGAGGAAGTCAACTCAGCAGAGGGTAAATTCTGGAAGGACGCCATGGTCGAAGAGATGGAATCCTTGTACAAGAATGAGACACAAGATTTACTCAAGTTATCTAGTGGAAGAAAGCTCGTTAGTATCAAGTAGGTGTTCAAGAAAAAGATGAATGTTGCAGGACAAGTCGAGAAGTTCAAAGCTTGGTTGGTAGCAAAAGTTTATTCCCAAGTCGAGGGAGTCGACTTTGGTGAGATATTTTCCCCTGTTGAAAAACTAACTTCCATTAGAGTACTAATGTCTCCAACTACTACATTAGATCTGGAGATAGAACAGATGGATGTGAAGAAAATGTTCCTACATGGGGACCTGGAAGAATGAATCTACATGAACCAACCTGAAGAATTTGTAGTAAAGGGAAAGAAAGAGTTGGTGTGCAATCTAAAAATATCTCTTTATGGTCTAGGCCAATCGCCAAGGATATGGTACCAGAATTTTGACACATACATCCTTGGTTTGGGATTTGTGAGAAGCAAATATGATTGCTGCATATATTCCAAAGAAGAAGGTGGGTGTTTCATATATGTAGCTTTGTATGTCAATGACATGTTGCTAATTGGAAAAAACATGGACGCAATAAAGGAGGTGAAGAAGGAATTATCCTCCAAGTTTAAAATGAAGGATCTCGGTGTCACTAACTTCATTCTAGGAATGGAGATTAAGAGAGATCGAGCTGCTAGAAAGATCTGGTTGAATCAGATGAAGTATATTGAAACAATTCTAAAATGATTCAACATGCAAGATTGAAAATTGTTGAAGGTGTCAATTCCTGTGGGAACAAGGCTTACTATTGAACAATATCCAAAGACACGAGAAGAAATAGAGGACATGGCACATGTTCCATATGCAAGTGCGGTTGGTATTCTAATGTATGTGATGGTCTACACTCGACCAAACATTTCCCATGCAGTGGGAGTGTTGAGAAGGTACATGTCCACACCTAGAAAGGAGCATTAGATAACTGCCAAGAGAGTATTCATGTATTTTTGTGGCTCGAAGGACTTTGCTATATGCTACCAAGGAAAAATTGTAGGTGACAATGTTAGATTAGATGTACATGGCTTGTCGACATCGACTAGGTTGGAGATCTAGATCGACGAAGGTTGACCAACAAATATGTCTTCAAGATGTTCGGTGGAGAAACAAGAAGCATAATACATTGTGGCCACTCATGGAAGCAAAGAAGTGATATGGATTCAAAGGTTTTTTTTTCAGGAATTGGTTTTGAGAAAAGAGCTATGAAGGTAAGTTGCGACATTCAAAGTGCAATATTTATGGCAAAGAACCCTTCTTATCATTCAAAGACTAAGATCATTGATGTACAATACCATTTTGTAAGAGACATGGTGGAAAGTAACAAGGTGTTAATGGTGAAAGTAGACATGTTGGAAAACATGGCAAACACGTTGACCAAGTCTATGAGTGCTTTGAAGTTCTCTTTGTACAGAGAGGCAATGGGAATTGTTTCCCTAGGTATGTAAACGAAATTTCAGAAATCTCATGTTTCAACAAAGAATTCAACAAGTGGGAGATTGTTGGGTTGTTATATTCTTTGTAATGAAAGTCTAGTCGAGGTGAATCGACTGACGGTTGAAGGTGGAGGTGGATCGACAACAGGTCGAATTCTATGTGGATCGGCAACAATTCGAAGGTCAAGGGAGTCGATTGGGTAAAGTCGAAATCAAAGATATCAACTACAAGTCAACCGAAAAGAGGTCAAAGTGCGGGCGCGAGACAATTGAGTAGAGAACAAATGAAGTCCAACTGGTATTCGACTCGTAAGTTACCCAACTTATAGTCGATTGTAACATAATTCCGAGTTTTGCGGGATTTGTAGCCAATGATATGCATGGATATGTAACCTTTTTTTGGAGCCCATATTTAGGGGTTTTTTTGTTGTAAAGACTATAAAGAGGTGTGTTGTAACAATGTAAAGGGTAATCGTAGAATGCACTTATGTAGGTTCATTCATGTGTAATTGTAGGTTGTTGTTCATGCATATGTAAGTTGATTTGGCTACAGGGTTGTTCTTTTGCAGGAAAGAGGGTATGATGTCGATTTTGTCTTAGGTTTGGACCAAGGTTAGACACATAACCTTTTTTTTATTCAATACGACAACAAGAGAGAAGAACGCTCAAAGGAATGATGGTTTCCCAGTTAAGGGTTTCTAGGGTAAAATATCAGTGTATTGTGTGATTGTTTGTGTCATTTGAATTCTTGATTAAATTCTTCTTCTCTTCTTCTAGGATTAGTGTGGAAGTGCCTTTCATTTTCTAACACTACTATGGATAGTCTAGCCATGATAAGTCTCTCCAACCATTCCATTTTCCTTCACAGTTTTAATTGCAGGATCCTCCAACTTATATGGGATCTTACCAACCAAAAGGACATGGGAAACTCTTTCCATGTTAGGAATAACATTCCTAAAACTAGAGGAAAGCATTCCCATAACATGGAATCTTTTCTCCCTCTTCCCCACTAATTGTTACCTAATGAAAATGATAGAAAAATGCATGGAAAAGAGAATGGGACACATTTTCTTTCATGAGATCTACTATCTTCCCAAAGATATGAAACTTGTACTTAGTGTACACCTACAAGTCAAAGATTGATGTGAATGTTGTAAGGAAAAATGGCCAAGAAAGGGTATTACTCCCAAAGGACAATGACTAGGCCAAATCACCCAACAA
Organism: Picea sitchensis; assembly: GCA_010110895.2. Lineage (NCBI taxonomy): Eukaryota > Viridiplantae > Streptophyta > Pinopsida > Pinales > Pinaceae > Picea > Picea sitchensis. The sequence continues at coordinate 70,904 of SNQJ01S0021621.1, read as the reverse complement.
CCCCATTTCCTCCTCCTCTCCTTTGGTATCATAGTCCCCTTGTTTCTCTGTGAAGCAACCATCTTGGTGGATATTATGTTTTTATGTATTTTCCTTTTTATATAGGCCTTGACATATACATGAGCATATCATGGAAAATATAGCCACCACATCGTAAATCTAACCCACCCCTTTCACTCCTATGCACTCCTTATTTCGGCCTTTGCCTTGAGCTCCATAGTAGGAATGTTTACAATGAATTTAACATATTTACAACATGGGATTGATATATCTCAACCCACATGGCTTGATTCATGTCACATAAACCAAACACAAATCTAGGATATTATAGTCACCATGGTTGGGGCCATTGCACTACAATTGAGTGTGGAGGTAATTTCTCCTGCAATTATGCCAGATATGTGCCACCCACCACACTTGTTGAGTTCACCCTCAATGCTTAGGATTTCTATGATGTCAATATCGTGGATGGCTATGATGTTTCCATCACCATAGCTCTTCATAGAGACTCTAAAACATGCACATAAACGACTTCCATCAATGGTTTGAACATATGTTGCATGCCTACTCTTCAAGTGAAGTATGAAGAGGGCTATGTCATGGCTTGTAAGAGCATGCGCTCTTACTTCAACACAATGCAATATTGTTGCATTAGCTACTATTGCAATCCCTAGATGTACAAAACCACTACTTTCTCTTGTCTCTCTAAAAATGTATGTCCTGGAGCTTATAGTTATGGATATGGTGATTGTATAGCTTCATTACATTCTCTTGCACTAACTATCTCATCAATTTTTGTGTTCACTGACAATAATGAAGACTTATTTTATCATACACCTTCATGGTTTAAACACCTTTGAGCACTACACTCCTTTAGAATTTAAGATCATAAATACTTTTGAAAGTATAATAATAGCCTATAGATCATAATTTTCTACAAGCATATGCATTACTTGTACTCTATCAACTACATTAAAACGATTGACATTTGAATTACAATCTAAATAATGTTACATTGAATGGACGATTTTGCATGCCATACCTAACTAGAATTTTGTTATTTTCCATATCTTGAAAATGGTCATTCTAATAACCTGACTTGCCAAATCATAAAAGATACTAAACCTTTAAAAAGGTTGATGGTCATTCTAATAACCTCACTTGTCAAATCATAAATACTAAACCTTTAAAAAGGTTAATATTATCTTATGATTTTTAATTTTTTAAATTTAATGATAATACTAACATAGTTTAAATAATGTTACATTAAATGGAGATTTTGCATGCTATGCCTAACTAGAATTTTGTTATTTTCCATATATTGAAGATGGTCATTCTAATAACCTTGACTTGGTTAAATGTTGGTTAAATGGAGATTTTGCATGCTATGCCTAACTAGAATTTTGTGAATTTCGTTATTTTCCATATCTTGAAGATGGTCATTCTAATAACCTACTTGTCAAATCATAGAATTTTGTGAATTTCGTTATTTTCCATATCTTGAAGATGGTCATTCTAATAACCTTGACTTGTTAAATCATAAAAGATACTAACCCTCCAAAAATGTTAATATTATCTTATAATTTTTATTTTTTTAAGTTTAATTTGATAATTACTCGAAAGGCGTACATCTATTGATAATGGGCAGATTTAATAGGGGTTTAGTGCTTAATAAGTTTTTTATGGATAGGATTAAATATGGCTGGAATATTCTTAGTAGTCACACAAAATAAATGGTTGTGATTTCAATCATTAACTTCCTAGCTATTATAAAGACATTCGTTTATGTGTTTACTTTTTTACATTTACTTAATCATATTTAAAAATTACTTTGATAGCTAACTGATTAACATAACACCAGATAAATGAAGCTCAGCCGTTTATTTGTTAATCAATAATAAAATTTAATATATTCTTTTAAAGATTGGTTTCATCTTATCAACCTTTAAGCATTCACCAACAACTATTTAACTCTTGTGCTAATACTAACATAGTTGATTGTTTATTGTTTGAATGAAAGGACACAATACCAATAAAAATCCAAACTTATTTCAAATGGTGGAAAATGACTATTGTGCACCACCATAGCTTCATGTATAGTAAATAATAATAATAAAATAGTTTGAATTATTGGATGCAAAATCCAATTATAATAAAAAAATAGTTTGAATTATTGGATGCAAAATCCAATTAAAAACTTGATTTTTCAAGTATACTTTGTTTGTGAAATATTAAATAGGAATATTATATATATTAACTTATCATAATATTTCTTAATTATTTTTGTGTTCAATTATATTTTTGAGTTTTTTTTGTTTGTATAAGAAAATGTGTTTTAATTTGCAAATTATTTAATTATTTTTATGTTCAATTATATTTTTGAGTTTTTTTGTTTGTATAAGAAAATGTGTTTTAATTTGCAAATTATTTTGTAATTTTTATTTGACTATTATTAATTTGTTTTAATTTTTTTTTCCTTTTATGTCAAAAATTATAATTTGTTTTAATTTTTTTTTTCTTTTACACCAAAAATTATAAAATTCAAAAAAAAATTGTTATATTCATGGCCTAACTTAATAAAGTTATTCATTTCCTTTTTAATAAGTTTAATATCCAATTTACCTTCTTAATTCTTTCAAACCAAATTATTATTTATTTATTGTTTAGCTTTTTTTAATCTCTTTAATCTTGTTATTTAAATTAAAATTTTCTATATTATATATATTTTTAATTGTTTATTCTTTTGAGCTC
>SNQJ01S0021621.1:36111-68143 GCA_010110895.2 Picea sitchensis | reverse complement strand
GCCAACTTTGGCGAATTATTAAAGTCACATCTTGCCATCTGAGGTGTTTGAAGTATCAAACGCTCCAAATGGGATGATCCCATTTGGATTAAACGAAAGTATAGGACATGCTCTAATCAACTTAGAAAACTATTATGCTCGATAAACATTCACAACAACATTACAGACCAAAAAAAAGAGAGTGCTTTCTTTTTATATTAGAAGCTGCTAACTATGTAGATGAAAAAAAGCTTAGTCATTGTGGTCATTATCTCTCATGGGTTTGCAATCGGATCGATAATACTTGCAACAATGCCTTCGCAATCTGATCGATAATACTTGCAACAACAACCTTGGACTCTCTGAGTAGATCAATGCTACTGGTCAAGCTTCTCCTCTTGTTTGCAACCACTGGGCTTTCCATCAATAACTGCTCCATGGGACCAAATTTGGGACATCCCAATCGTGCCAGTATCTCAATGCTAAACTTGGACATCACCAAATTTCTGCAAACAAATTGGAGATACAACGGAATCTCATCTCCCATTCTCAGAGTGACGACCTTCCAGTAAGCCATCACACTAATCTGCATATTGTTTTCCACCTCCATGCGCTCAATAGAGATCTCCATGATCTTCTATACATCCACTTGTCCAATTCCATCAATGACCACAGACTTGTCGTCTACATTGTATCCGTCGGGATTGCCATTACTCAGATTTTCTGCATCTAAGATGAGATTACGCTGTCTTTCCATGAACTGCAACTTGGATGTGAGCAAACTGCAGTATGTTTCCATGTACAAAAGGTTTATAGTGAAGTCCACAAGTTCTCCATCTCGATCATCTCTTTTACATGTTTTTGGAGTTTATTCTTTTTTTTTCACAATAATATCTTGGACGACTGCTCGAACATCAGCTTGCCGCTGTGGATAGAACTGGCAATAAAAGTCAATGACTTGCAATATGACGTTTTCCATGTATTCCCGTACCATAAAGACCAACTCCAATCTCCTCTCAGTGATCTGGTCCACGATCATCTGCAACAAGCTAAAAAATGACGGAAAAATAAGTTGGAAAGCCAACGCCCTTGGCCTTCTCCAGCATCTCCGGAACTTTACACCTAACCATGGAACTGGTGTTTCAGCAAACATCTCCCGCATCTGAGTCGTGCAGTGCATTCCCCGGTCATCCTGGAACTGATTGAAGTCCCCCTCAATCACAGTTTTATTAAGACATTCCTTCATTGATTCTAACATCTTCACAAACAAAATGTCCACCTCTTGTGGATTGCAGAGATGCTGCGGGAGATCGCTGAGCTTCGCCTGGCGTTCTGAGAGCATGGAGTCGATATCCTTGACGACTGTCGGGATCGATTCGTTGATGCTTCTCTCCTTTGCATCAGTTTCGGGCGGTGAAAACATCAGTTACAAGAGCTTTAACGATGTTTTCACCGCCCGAAAGATCTAACGGTGGTACATTAATCTGGATCGACAAATTATAACACATTTGGGATTAAAGTTAAACACTCTTTAACGATGTTTTCACCGTTCGAAAGATCTAATGGTTGTTGCGACATCTAATGGAACGACAACATTCATTGACTTCGGGTTTGAAGTTGGCAAATGGAAAATATTTAATGGAAGTCACAGAAAGTTGGCAAATGGAAAATATTTATTAATTAATAATTTGTTTTATATCGTGTCATATTAATTGTGATTTACATTAAAGTTTTGAGTAATTAATTCTATATTCTAGCATGTATGCAAAATGACACGGGTAAAATTGAGATACATCGAAAGGTGAAATTAGGTGTTTTGATTTTAATGGAAGGTTTGGAGGAAAGAAATCATAGTGCTACAAGCTCAATTACTTCATACATCTACTAAGGCGGTAAGCCGTGTGAACCCAACTAATATTTTTAGTAAAGGAAGTCGTGCTCAGTATATGATACAGAAATTCGTCGAGAAAAAGAGGGTCTCTTCAAATTTTTCTGCTAGCGAAACTCAAAATTTCATATATGTGCGCCTATGTTCTCGATACCCAAATTAATGAAGAAAATCTCAGTGAAATCAATGGTATTATTAGCAAGGAAGTAGCAAAAAGCCCAGAAATTTCATTAGTAGCAACAGTAGTTTAATTCAAACCCTTATCCCTGGCCTTATTTAAACTCTAGTTAAACTTTATAATGTTGAAACTCACAACATTGTTTCTTCTTGTGAAAAACGGAGGTCAATCGGCATTCGGGTTTCGGCGATTACAAACGCCGAACTCATAACACACGTTGATTGCCCAAATCACGAAATGCGGTTAAACTATGGGGCTAGGCAGAGTGGAGTTTGGGGTTTGCTAACACCCGACGCACAAAAACAAAATGACACGGTGACTGCCGAATCGCGAAATGCAAATAGGGTGTGGGTCCAACAATTTTGGGTTTCGGCGTTTGGTAAAGCAAATGAACTCCTTTCCAAATCATATAAATGAGTTTACAAACTCAGTAAAATATAAACGCAGAGTAGAGAACCAAATACAAAGTAACCAATTTGATTCAAAAATGTTTTCAAGATATCTCTTTCTATATCAGATACGATTCAAGTATTTATAGGAACAAAACTTGCCCTTTCGACCTTAGGAAAAAATTAAATCAGGGCGGTGATGGTATTTGGTGGCTTGCAAAGGCTAAGGCGGCCAGGGCTGACAGTGAACCCTTGCATCTTGAAAGGTCAAAACGGCCATCGATCCGCTATCATAAGGCGGTGAAATGATTACAAACCAACATACTCCCTCTTAATCATTTCAGGGAAAAAACAAACTAAAAATAGGTAAAACACAATTGTTGTAAACAATGCATTACAGTTTGCACACTCCAATATTTCTTCTATCGATATTAAACAATTCATTTCCCAAAGGCTTCGTAAATATGTCTGCAAATTGTTCTTCAGACCTACAGAACTGAACATAAATTTCTTTGCCATTTATCAGTTCACGAATGAAATGATACCTCGTATCAATGTGCTTACTCTGTTTGTGAAAGACATGATTCTTTGACAGTGCAATAGCATATTTATTGTCATAGACAATTTGAGTTGCATTGTTCTGGTCATGCAACAGTTCATTCAAGACCCTTCTCATCCATACATTTTGACATGTAGCTGCAACTGTTGCAACATACTCTGCCTCAGTGGAAGATATGGTCACAATGGGCTATTTCTTTGATGCCCATGCCACTGCTCCAGATCCAAGACTGAAAATATACCCAAATGTGTTTTTCCTGTCATCAATGGAACTTGCAAAATCACTATCAGTATATCCAATCAGCTCAAAGTTTAAGCTTGATGTGTATCGGATACCAAAATTAGTTGTTCTAGCAACATATCTCAGGATCCTCTTTCCTGCTTGCCAATGAGTACTCTTCGGAGTCTCCATGAATATGGAAATCAAACTCACAACAAACATAATTTCAGGTCTGGTTGTTGTTAAATACATAAGGCTTCCAGCAACCTCTTATACAAGGTTGGATCAACATACGATCCTTCATCATACTTGCTCAGTTTAATACCAGTTGCCATTGGTGTTGCAGTTGGCTTGCAATTCAACATTCTAAACCTTTTTAGCACTTCATTTGCATAGTTAGTTTGACAAATGAAAATGCCATCATCAGATTGATCCACTTCAATTCCAAGATTTTTTTTTATCAAACCTAAATTAGTCATCTCAAACTTTGTTTTCATGGCATTCTTAAAATCATCTACAGATAGATCTCCAGTAAAAATCAGATCATCAACATACAAACAAACAATCAAAATTTTACCATTCTGGTTTACCTTTGTATACAGAGTTGGTTCACTTGGACTTCTGCTGAATCCAACACTAATCATGTACTCATCAATTCTACTATACCAAACTCTGTATGCCTGCTTCAATCCATACAAGGCTTTCTTCAACTTATAAACTTTATCTCTGTGCTTATCAATCTCATAACCCAGAGGTTGTCTTACATAAACCTCTTCTTCCAAATATCCATTCAAGAATGCAGACTTGACGTCCATCTGATGCATGATCCATCTATTTTGAGCTGCAATAGCTAAGACCATCATCAATGTGTCAATCCTTGCTACAGGAGCAAAGGTTTCATTGTAATCAATATTAGGTTGCTGACTAAACCCCTAAGCTACAAGTCTTGCCTTGTATTTTTCAACTTGACCATCTGCATTCAACATAGTCTTATAAACCCATTTAACACCAATACTGTTCTTACCTTCAGGTAAATCTACAAGATCCCAAGTGTTATTTCTTTCAATGGAATCAATCTCCTCATCCATTGCTTTTATCCAGACATCCTCTTTAGCAGCTTCATCAAAACTTACAGGATCACATGCCATTAATGCAAAATTTGAAATCTGATCTACTTCTTCATTCTGATCATACAATTCTTTTAAAATTCTAGTCTTCTGTCCTTTAAATCTGTCTCTTAATGAAGCTAAAGTGGGATTTGATTCACTACTTACCTGTGAATCTGTTTGATGTCCACCATGTCCAAATGGCTCACCACGCTCATGAGTTCTTGGCATTCTAAATTGAGATGGGTTGAAATCTGGTGCTAGCCTTGTTGGACTTCTTGCTGCATGCGTATGTGCATGTGGAACCATCTGTCCATCATCTTCAGCCTGCTCAGCTCCAACATCATCTTCACAGGGTAACACAACTCCTCTGAAATTGATTTGTCAATACTTTCATCCTAGGCTTTATCTTCTTTAAATTGAACATCTCTGCTGATTACATATTTTTGGGTGATGGGATTGTAGAGTTTATATGCCCTAGACTCTTCACTGTATCCAACAAAGCTACATCTCTCACTTCTATCATCCAACTTCCTTCTCATTTCTGCAGGTACATGCGCAAATGCAACACATCCAAAAATTCTGAAATGAGAAACATTACAAGGCTTACCATCCAAGGCTTCCTGAGGTACACGATCCCTCACAGTCTTGGTCAGACTTCTATTCAAGATAAAAACAGAGCAAAGAACCGCATCTCCCCAATATTCATTTGAAAGTTTCTTTTCTTTCAACATGCTTCGAGCCATATCCATGATGGTCCGATTCTTCCTTTCAACCACTCCATTCTGTTGTGGAGAATATCGAGCAGTAAACTGCCTTTTAATTCCATGAAGACCACAAAATTCAATGAATTCATTCAATTTATACTCACCTCCTCTGTCAGACCTGAGGATCTTAATGGTTCGACCACTCTCATTCTCAACCATAGACTTAAATTTCTTAAAAACATCAAAGGCTTCAGACCTCTGTTTCAACAAATACAACCAAGTCTTCCTACTGAAATCATCAATGAAAGTCATAAAATAAACATAACCAGTTAAAGAAGGTGTTTGCATAGATCCACATAAATATGTGTGGACAATTTCCAAAGGAGCTTTTGCTCTATAGGAAACACCTGAAACAAATTTCTCTATGTGATGTTTTCCAAGTATGCATCTCTCACAAGAGCTTGCAGGTTGCTGAATACAAGGTAACCCCTTCACCATCTGTTTCTTCTGTAACAAATCTAAGCCACCAAAATGTAAATGACCATATCTCAAATGCCATAACCAAGATTCATCTAAACTTCCAGCTTTATAAGCATTCAAAGAACCACTCAAATCATTTCGCATAACAAGTGGAAACATTCTATTCTTGGTCATCTCTACTCTTGCAATCAACTGTTTGCTGGGTAATTTATCATAGATAGTATATACCTTGTTATTGGAGAACACTCTGTACTTTTTCTCCAACAACTATCCAACACTGATAAGATTGCATTTTAAACCAGGCACAAAGTAAACATCATCAATATTTCTTCTCTTATTGTTCTTAGTGTAAACTGGAACTATACTTTTACCATTGACTGTAACCTTATAGTCATTTCCCAGTTTGACTTCAGACTGAATACTAGTATCAATGGAAGAAAATAAGTTTTTATTACCGGTCATGTGGTCACTGCAACCACTATCCAAAAACAAAATATCATTTGCACATTCTTGAGTGATATTACAGGTCAAAAACACAGGATTTTGATGATCCTCAGACTCATTTATAATATGTGCAGACTGTTTTCCAGCATCTGCCTGTTTCTTCCAACATTTGTTAGCAAAATGCCCAAACTTCTTACAATAATAACATTGTACTTTAGTTTTGTCATACCTATGATTATCTTGCTGCCAGGGTTTGTTGCTACTCCCTCTTAAATTAAGAGGATTCTGCGGGAACTTCTGCTCAGACTTTGATTCATCTCCGTTGTCCCTTGGACCAGAAAATCGACCTCCTCTTCCACGAGTATGAAACCTTCCACTGCTTCTGCCTCTGGTAACATGCAATTGGGATTTGAAAGCATGCTCCATTGATCCTTCTTCATATCTAGATATTCTAGATTCATGAGCAACAAGAGAACTAGTTAACTCATCAATTTGCATTAGACATAAATCTTTAAATTCCTCTATGGGAACAACAACATGCTCAAACTTCTTGGGCAAACTTCTTAGCACTTTCTCAATAACTATTTTATTCTCAACATCATCTCCATACTGCCTGAGCTGGTTCACAACACTCATCACTTGAGTCATGAAAGTATCAACACTTTCATTATCTTTCATCTTCATATTTTCGAAGTCCCTTCTCAAGTTCTGCAACTTCACTGTCTTCACCTTGGACACACCTTGATAACTGGTTTCAAGAATGTCCCGAGCCATCTTCGAAGATGCAGCACTAGCAATCTTCATAAAAATGGATTCATTTAATCCTTGCTGGATTAATCCAAGAGCTTTATTATCCTTCTTCCCGTTTTCCTTCAGCAAAACACGGTCAGCATTAGACAGAGCCAATTCTGTTGCAGCATCAACTGGCTCGGGATAGCCATAAAAAACATAAGGCCACAAATCCTGAGAATGCAGAATCGTCCTCATCTGAATGTACCAGGAATCATATGACTTCTCGCTTAGAACAAGAACCTGAATTTGAGAAGAACTACTACCAGACGCAGCCATTTATAAAAATTGACAAAAAAATAAATAAACCTTCACGCAGAAAAATATGAGAATAATTTTGTTGGCATTAACAGGAATAATCTGCAATGAATTAAGCAATTGCCAGATAAACTACAGGCTCTAATACCAAATGTGAAAAATGGAGGTCAATCGGCATTTGGGTTTCGACGATTACAAACGCCGAACTCATAACATATGTTGATTGCCGAAATCGCGAAATGCGATTAAACTGTGGGGCCAGGCAGAGTGGAGTTCGGGGTTCGGGGTTTGCTAACACCCAACGCACAAAAACAAAATGACACGGTGACTACCGAATCGTGAAATGCAAATAGGGTGTGGGCCCAACAATTTCGGGTTTCGACATTTGGTAAAGCAAAGAAACTCTGCGCACATTTAACAAGTGAACTCCGAAATGTGAAATAACGAACTTTTAATTAAAATGATTTTCCTAATCATATAGGCTCCAACAAATAATCTTGGGATAAATGTAAAACCGAATTCTCAATCCGTAAAAACAAGAAATTACCGCGTTTGTTCAAAAATGAATTTTTATCAAGAGATAAAATGAGTTTACAAACTCAACAAAATATAAACTCAGAGCAGAGCACCAAATACAAAGTAACCAATTTGATTCAAAAATGTTTTCAAGATATCTCTTTCTATATCAGTCTCATGCTCTGTCTAGATTACAATACGATTCAAGTATTTATAGGAACAAAACTTGCCCCTTCGACCTTAGGAAAAAATTAAATCAAGGCGGTGATGGTATTTGGTGGCCTGCAAAGGCTAAGGCGGCCACCACTTGGGCTGACAGTGAACCCTCGCATCTTGAAAGGTCAAAATGGCCACCGATCCGCCGTCATAAGGCGGTGAAATGATTACAAACCAACACTTTTGATGGGTCAAGGGTTATCTGTTTTGTTTCTCCTCTTGTTGTAGGAATGTTAAATTTTCCTCTCGCAAACTTCTCCATTATAAAGCTTGACCTGTGAAACAAAGTAAACAATTGGTCACCTCACGAAAAACTACTAATATTAAAAAGTTTATTTCCGACTCTTCTTTCACTTTTGAAGATTTTCTAATCAAAGTTGAATTATGTTCTCCCAATGTAAGATTGATGGTTTCAGTTATATCTTCAATTATTGGTTATGTCGATGATTATGAAATATATGAAGTCACCCTAGCCATCATGAATGAGGTCTCAGACCCTGAAAGTCAGTCAGATTTTGATTTTTCTGGTCTTATCTCTTATCTTATGTTTATAATATTGTATTTACAAAGTAATTTTTGTTTCAAAAGATTCCTTCCTTTGAGAGAATGGAGTTCTATTATTTTAACCTTTGTAGAAAATGAACGAAAGTATTTAGAATTTGTCAACGAATTTATGTTAAATACTTACACCTTTTTGTTGGGTCATAAACCTCCAGTTGGTGATTGGTATCTTTTTAAAAGATATACAATTGAACTCTGTGAATTACCCATGTACATAACACCTCGTCTATTTTCCTTGGAGTATTGTAGACAAAGGCTAGCATCAAATCATTTACTTTTATTCTCAAAAAGTAAAAGAGCTTCTTTCAATCTATCTGGAGAGTTTTCCTCTTTTCTTATAAAACATCGATCAGTAGCTGATAATATAAACAAGTTGTTCTTTTCTTTTGGGATGAAGAAAGGAGAATTATGGAAGTATGATCCACATCACATCATTTCATAGCGACATAAAAATGTAGGCTTACTTCCTTATTAAGATTTTTCTAATATATCTGTTGAAATGTTGGCTCACAAAAATGCATGGGAAGATGTATAACATTTATTGATTATGTGGATTCTTATGAATATTAATCCTAAACTCAATATTAAAATATCTTAAGTATGAATTCAGAAACATAAGATTCTGAATTCAACATTACTGAAACAAAGAAACCATCAAGCAATACTAAACAATTTGCTGGGATTTCCATAGAATTTTGAAGCAAGCAGGGGGGAAAATAATTATAACAACAAGGTGCATAGAATTTTGAAGCAAGCAGGGGGAAAATAATTATAACAACAAGGTGCAAAAAGAAGAAGAAAACTTCAGGAAGAGGCTGAAGGAGGAATGGAAGATATTCGGGAAGATATCTCTGGTGAAGTTGATTCCATTTTGAGATAACTACAACAATAGAAATCAGAAGAGCCACTTGTGAGAATATCTTCTTCTCTTACACCAAAGGTAGTAGTAAAATTTCATCTTTGGAAATTAAAGATCAATCAAACATGAAGTTACTTTCAACCGAATCATCAATTAGTAAATATAGTGTTTGTTTGATTCACAGGAATTATCTGGTCCCAGATTTATAACTTCGACAGATTTTGACAAAAATAAATTCAATTTATTAGTTCAACCGAATCATCAATTAGTAAATATAGTGTTTAGTTTGATTCACAGGAATTATCTGGTCCCAGATTTATAACTTCAACAGATTTTGACAAAAATAAATTCAATTTATTAGTTATGCAGTCTGAGATTAACAAAGGATTGAATTTATCTGAATACAAAACCACTTCAATGACGGTCTATCTAAGTCAAATCAATGATCTTGATATGGTTGAATGGCATAGATAGATTGGTGACATGGTTACAAGGAGGTTGATTCAGTCAACCATCCATGTAAGGAAATTGAAAGTAATGGTTATTATGTGAGAAAATTGAAAGTAAAGGTTATTAAGTTATATCAACAATTAGGAAATGAGAACAAAATAAATAAAGTTGAAGTAAATAAAGTCAAAGCTAACAAGATAAGAGAACTGTAACTGGAGAATAAAATAATATTAATTATTACTTGAAAAAAAAAAAACTTCTAATTATAAGAATATTTTGGATGAAAAAAAAAATTTAAAAGCCAAGTTGAAAATACCTATTTTTGAGTTAACTAATTCAAAGAAGTTAGTGGAAGCATATCAAAAGAGAGATAATTCACTATCATATTACTACAACATTGTTCAAATAAATTGAATAATTATAGAAGGAAAAAGTAAAGTTTCAAGAGAAATACTTAGAAGAAATCAAAAGGATTCAACAGAAGCTCAAGAAGATAATGCTCCCTTACCAGCTTGAACATAACCTACTTCAACCCACATTGTAACATGAATCTATGTAGAGATTGATTCGAAAAAAAAATATTATATCAGAGGTTTTGAAGATCAAATAAAACAAAAGAATCATAGTATTAATATTCTTAGTGAAGAAAAATAAACTCTTCGTAAGCTTTTAAATGATGCGCGAACACAAAATTTAGTTGAGGTCAGACAGAAAATTTTGGATCAAACTCTTGATAAAATGGATCAATTTAGAAAGAATTTAGAGTTATATTAGCACTGTGAAACAATCATTATAATGAATTCTCAACTTGATATCAAGAATTTAATGCCAGAAATTGAAAAGATAGCTCAACAAGTTGGACAAATTTTTTATTTTATTAATTTTCTGTAAGATTATGATTTAAAAGCAACAGTAATTGGAGAATGGTTGGATTGGTTACTAATGTCTCAACCATTTTGGAGAAAATAGATTAGTTAAGGTTTATAAAAAAGAATATAGATGAAGCTCATTTGGTAATCAACAATGTTCCACGGGGAATCTAGGGGATGTTTCCTCTAGTTTTCTTTTTGGAGAGATGCTGGGGGACTTGGGGGACTAGACTCCCTAAAAGGGGGACTTCTGGACGTTCCCTCTTGAAAAGGGGGATTTCTGGACGTCCCCCCAAAAGGGGACTCCTAGAAGTCTCCCCCAACATTTTTTTGCCCAGTAAAACTTAAAAAAGAAAAAATTAAATTTAAAAACAAATATATATAAAATTAATTTATGTTATTGTTGAGATTTATCATATTATCATTATTATTTTTATTTTTAAAATTTAATTTTTTATATTTTTTTATATTATATATGTGACGTCCCCCAGTCTCCCATTTTCCAAAAATCCCTAAAATTTGGGGGTACTTCCACATGTTTAGTGGAACATTGATAATCAACAAGTTTAAAGGATAATTTAAAAAGATGAAGAAATTTGGTTTGCCTTATCCTTGGGCAAGGAATCCTAGGTTACAATCAAAGGAAACATATATAGAGATGTTGATTTCTTGTAGTGATGACATGAAATTTTAAATGGGAGAGAATGAGGTCTTTTCAGGGAAAATCATTCTAAATTCATTGGAAAGAGATTTTTCTATTTATCACTTCTGAGTGAGTTTTTTTTAAGCAGTCCATCGTTCTAGTCCTTTCTCTATGAAGACTGAACATGAAATTCTGCACAAAAATATGCATAAACAGACTTTTATAACATGAAACGAATGGAATGATGTGCTCCGACTCCATCGAGTTCCTTTGCAACTTGAAAAGGTGGTCCAAATGCAAGCAGAAGAAGCTGTTGCTCTTAAGAAGATGAAGTAATATTAAACATGACATCAAATCACAATGTTAAAAAGAATGAAGCTCAAACTAAAAAAGAATCCATTCAAAAGGGAAAAAAAATTACTATTAAAGAGCCCTTGCATGAGCATCGTTTTCTATTAAAAAAAAGGGTCAAATGACTAAAAAACAAAAGAAAACAATAGGTTAGTCTAGTTAACAATAACTAAAAGTCCGGAAACTTTATAGTTGAGAAAGTTAGTTATTAGGAAGTTAAGAAAGAAGGATATAAAAAGAATGTAAGAGACATTGCGGGAATGAGCATTTTCTTGAGAAATCCATACATTGTTTTCTGAGAACTCGCTTGGGCATGACATATTTTTATTTCTGAAAATTTTAATAGCATTTAAATGAAAAGTTTTGGAAGACAAATTTAACATTTTTTTTTATTCAATTTTTATGTTAATATTTACCTTTAGATTTATTTTGTTTAAATTTATTTTGTTGTTAAATATTAATATAAAAATTAAATTTCAAAAGTTAATGAAACACTCTTGTCTTATAATATATATTTAATTTATAATATAATGGCCTAACATACATTGTTAGCTTGATATTATTATCTTTCAGAAACAAGTTTCAAGTGGATGATTTTCATGGCATCACAATTCATTAAATATTTTATTACCGTTTGTTGTCTTGAATAACATTCCAATGAAATGATTATTCTAATTTCTCTTTTTGTGATTTCATTATTTTATTTTATGTAATTGTGGATGATTTTTATAGCATCACAATGCATAAAATATTTATTCCAATGAAATGATTATTGTAATTTTTTTTTGTTATTTCATTATTTTATTTTATGTGATTGTTTAGTTTTCAAGGAATTTGTTTTCTTAAAAGTTTAAGTAATATGATTTAGATTTTATCTTACAATATATGATTGAAATTATGGATTTTTTTTAATTGAATTTAATCAAATAAAAGTTAAATAAAATTCCCTTATTTTAAAATCATTAAATTTTTATTTTTATTTCATTCATAACATGAATTTGAAAATGTTTTATTATTTGATAAATTTTTGAAAATGTTTTATTATTTTATAAATTTTAATTTAAATTAAGAGGTTTATCTCCTTAGCTTCTCGATTCTTCCTATATATTAAAAAAAAAAAAAAAAAAAATTTAAAAATTTCTTAAATCGGGGAGGCTTTCCCAAGCCTCCATTGGGTTCCTTGCCATTGTTCCCTCCCTAACAACAACCTAAGGAACAATATTCGATTTTGCATCGTTAATTTAGGCTATTTTGAGATTTGTTTATAGATTGATTCTTGAAATCTTGTTGAATTCGATCCATGACTCAATCAAATCCCGTGCAACCTCATATTTTATTTGGTTTGGATGATCAAAGAAGCATGCTAAATTAGTTGTACAAGTTGATATTACAAACAACTAGAAATGAGATTCAAAGTTTTTGGAAAGTTTTAGCGAAACAAGACTTTTTGGATCAACTAAATCCAAACTCTTAACAAATAGAGATTGGTGACTCTAGTGAGTATTTATTTTCTCTAACTTTGATTGAAATTTTGTCTATAAATATATCAAAACAAATTTTATATTTTTATATAGTCTTTATTTCTTTTCCGGGAAATGACATTGAAATAATTTGTTTTGAAGGTGAGCAAAGCAAAATAATTAGCTTTAAAATAATTAATCTCTCAAGCTAATAAAGGTAGGTTCCTCAACTTCAGGTACACCTGTTGCTGAAAATATCATTATCCATGGAGCTGAATATATCGAAAATCAATTTGAATTTAAAAACCCTCCTCGCAAACCTATTGGATCTCCTTTATCAAGAGATATTCCATTAGTGGATATTTCAAACACAGTCTTTACTTGGACACCTTTTGGTAAAGTTTATGTTATTATTTTCTTTTGTCATCTAAGCATTCACCTAAAACTTCAAAGAATTCTAATTCTTCACCAGAATCAAATATGTCTCATCGAGTTAATCAGTAGACGATTGTTGGTTATCAACCTCGGGTTCTTCCACGTAGTTTACATCATCTACCTGATAAATATTTAAAGGTGTTGCCAAAATATAATGGAAAAAATTCAATTATTGTTGAGGATCATGTTGAAGCATTTCAGGATTGTAGTGATAATCTTGATGTTGCAAAAGATGATGTTTATATGACATTTTTTATACAAAGCCTTGAAGGTGATTCCCGAAACTGGTTTCAAAACCTACCAACCAATTCTATTGATAGTTGCGATACTCTTGTAACTACCTTTTTAGATCAATTCGGGTGAGAAACGTGATCAACAATATATTTTAGCAGAATTTGTAGCTCTAGAAGGAGGAATAATGAATCAGTTGCATGTTTCAATAGAAGGTTTAACAAGATTTATAATAGGATACCTCATGATATCAGACCTTCCGTTGTTGAGGCTAAAGTAATTTATTTTTCTGTATCTTATTCTATTTTTTCTTTATTGTTAGGGGAAAGAAGAGAAAATACATTAGTTGTTATGCAAACTGATGCAATGGATGTACAAGGAAATATGATAGCTATTATGAAAAATAAATATAAAACAAAAAATTTAGAAAAAAAGGAAATATAAAGGATGGTTTAGCTCAAGTTTCATCAAGATTAAATAATTGATGAAATTACTAAGATATTCAAATCTTTGGCAAATAAGATGGTGAAACCTGAAGTTGCAAACAAGATTATTTTATTTCAAAGAAATTTATTTCACAGTATACGAGTATAGAGGAATACAACTTTTCAACAAAGAACTCTGACACTTTTTAGAAGACAATTTAAGCCTCAATTGTTAAAAAGAGATAAAAGGGTTGAAGAACCTCTTGTAGATTTTAACCTTGTATAATTATTTACTACAAACATATTCTCAATAAAAAAAGAAACATTATTGAAAACAATCAACCTGTTTAGAGCTACACCTCTAATCTTCTATTCATCACCATCTTCATTGTTTACAATACAATACATATATAAGATCATGTGGAATCTAAACCCATAATCCATCGACCCTGAGTAGTCAACAACCCTAATTCCTTAAGTGGAATTAGAAAACCATCTAAGAAAACCATGTGCCAAAAAATGGATGCAAAAAATGCCAAATTTTTTTCCAAGGCATTGCCCGTGATCCCCAGGATAGGGGGGCTCCACCCCCCACCTTGTGATCCCCCAAGTAGGGGGGGCATATTCCCCCTCTGTAACCCCCTCGTGCACCTAACACAACCCATACACTAGTTCTATTCGTGCAAAGAATATAACACAAACCCAACATTCTCCCACTTATTTTTTAATTTAAATACGAGAGATTACAAGAATAGTATGAGAAGGAATACATAAAAGCCATTACATTGGATAGTAGAAATGAGAATATGGAAGAGTTACAATACCTCACCTTAAGGAAAGATGCTCTGGATCATGAAAAGAAGAGGCTAAGGAGTTTATTAAGAAAACTCACAAGGAATGTCCAATCTGAATTCATGACATCTAAGAAGAAGAAGCATAAAGTAGATATTGAACTATAAACATTGACATAGGCAATACCAAAAATTCAGGACCTCACAAATTTATCAATGGTCGAGTATGTCCCAAAACTCCAAGAAGTTGACATTATTTGGAATATTGTCTTTGAAGAATTCAGTAAATTAAAAGAAGACCCATTTTTTAGAAATGAGCCACATAACCCAACTCGATGAAAATTTGGCTAAGGAGTTATTGTGACCTAGTTTTAACTAAGTACTCACATAGAAAATAGTTTAACAGAAGGCGAATTAACAAAATCCATGAAATCAACAAAATCCATGAAACCAAAAAATACTAAGTATGCAGTTCTATACAAATTTGAGTAAATGGAGGGTAAGGAGGACTTCATCTTTTACATCTACACCATTCCACTGACCCTTTATACATGTTTGTAAAGGTGTAATTCTTTTGTCTAAGTGGATTTCAGTTGTAGGTTCCTTATTATATTTCATAATATTTTATAACCACTCCAATCACCTATGTGTACGAGGCTTATTATGTAATTAAAAAGGTTTTAGAGAGTTCATTATAGAATCTCTTAAGAGTTGATCATTGATATGCTTGGTAATGTTCAATGTGATAACATAATGTGTGTGTGAATGATGCATGTTGATGATGTATGTAATGTAGTTATATTTGTGTATAGTTTTTTTTTCTATTAGCTTGAAGGAATGTGATTAAAGGACAATTAATGGAATACATACTCCCACTAAATCTTTAATACTTTGTACATTGTTCAAATAGAAACTATGATACACACCTCAAGTGAGACCTAAGATTGAATATATTAATGCACAAAGCTACATTGTTGCACACATTTTGTAGAACCTAAGTTTATCATAAAATAATGTTTATTGTAGAATTGTAAGTACTCATAGTGTTTATTGTGCATTATTTCCACAATTGTATGCATCAATAAATTATTATTTCCTTTCCCAGCCCAATTGTGCATAGTTAATGAATGAATTTTGAAATAAGTGCCATAATGACCAAGGAGGTGGATTAGAGCATGCCACATTATCCGTGAGGAGAGAAATAAAACTCAACTGATGACATTGTATTAATCAAACAAAAGTACACTGGATGTCGAGGAAGAGACATCCCATTCAACTCCACCAACGTGAAATGTAAGCCAATCAAAATTGAAATGTGGTAGTGGAATCTAAAAAAAAATATATAAACATCAAACATAATGAAAAAAAAAGGTTATTCAAGATTAAATCTCAACCCCAACCAAAGAAACGCTAAAAGTGTATATTGAAATCTACAACCATTACCACTATTCCAAATGGCACTATCAAGACATTGTCCTAAAATATTGTCACTGCCTGAAATAAGCTTTGTTTCGAAATGAAAAATTTCAAAGCTCGAAGCTCCCACAAAAGCATTCAATTCACCAAAAGAATAAATGTGACGAGAACAAAATTTTACTTTATCTATATATATAGAGACTTGTTATGCCGAGGCTAGCAATGATTAGATAGGTTACATTGTTTGAGTCCCTCAAAACAAGCATAGTTTTAGATTTCTAATTTCATTAAAAAAAATAGTTTTTAAATGAAAATTAAAATTGGTGGTTTTTTTTAATAAACTAACATAAAATATAAATGATTTAAAAAATCATTTAAAATTATAATTGATGGATTTTTTAATAAACTAACATAAAACATAAATGACTTAAAAAATCATTCATATTCAATTTTCATGGGAACTTAGTTTTGATACACTATCTTAGCCTCTACCCCTTCCCCCCACTTGGTTAGAGCTTTGAGTTCCTAGGTTATTTGATGCCAAGCATAGATTATCCACTTGTTGAGCTAATACCAAAGCCGGGAGTCTACTACATTCTTCTTCTAACAAGTTAATATTACATTTTTGATGGAGAAGAAGGATGAAAAGATTATCATTTTGATATATGCAGGACTGCTCCAATTCTACCACCTTAGAGGTGATGACCAAGATAGCATTAATTCTATTGGCATGTGCTATCTTCTCATGCCTACATAGGACTCTTTTGAACTCTCGAGCGACATCACTTCACTTGCCACTTACCCTAAAAACGCAGAGAGAAATGGCATCACCTCATTGAACCCAGAACCGAAACTCAAGATTAGAGGAAATCCCCAAATTCTTCTGGTTTGGAAGGAGAATTGCACTCCACAAAAGAACAACTCAACAAATAATGAAGTCTGAAAAAAAGATATATTATCCACGACCAAAACAATAGGAAATTGAAAAGGGCAACCCTTTGAGTTCATTGTTAACATCCCAAGACATGCCTTAGTTTTCATGCCATGGATCCATCCTTACCAAATCATTGAAATATCGCACTCAACCAAACAATTTTGGGCTAAATCCTTCCACTACCAAACCACAATTCTACAAAACCATGGTGGCTCCCTCCCTCGAACTATCCCATATCCTTTTTTCCTTCCCATGTTGACACATTGAAATCCCTCACATGAAGTGAGTCTTAGTAAATGAGAGCATGCTTGCATGCTCCTATTGTCTCTCTACCACCTATTCTCCTTATGTGACCTTGGGGAATGATATGTGCTTTGTACTTTAGTTATGATCCACTTGGCCATTATATAAATAATTAACCTACCACTAAAAAAGTGTCGCAAGTTTTTTCCCATGTATCTATCTCTCCATTCAATGCCCTACTCATGTGGAAAAAATAAATCTTATCAAAATGAGATAAAAGAAACCTTATCAAAATGAGATACAATCTACTTGATTCATGCCACAATGCCTCGAAGTTGATGCCCTCGAGGGATGATCTAAGTGATTATTACCCAGATGATTAACATTAAATCCCTACAGACAAACAATGACCTAATTATGTGATTTCTAGTGATGTTGAGCCTACACCTACCCACATGATTAACATTGAATCCTCAAAGACAAATAGGAACATCACAATGAATAGGCTTCGACAAGATTACCTTCTACTCTTGTTAAAAATTTGAAGGACTTGAGGGTGAGGACTTTGATCCACTTATGTATGCACACCTATACCTGTTGATGAAAAACTCCTCACTCCTCACCAAAAAAATCCAACCCCAATCCTTTTGTACATTTAACATAATATCTAAACTAAACTTAAATTGTTTTGTTTATTATTTTATTGAAAATATATTTCATGTTCAACAATCCCATTCTCATATTCAGAGGGCGTGATAATTTATACAAATAAATATCATATCTTACCTAAACTTAAATTGTTTATTATTTTATCATTAGAACATGTTCCCTGTAAAACAATCCCATTCTCCTATTTAGAGGGTGTGACAATTTATACAACTAAAGTCATCATCAATGACAATCCCATTCTCCTATTTAGAGGGTGTGACAATTTATACAACTAAAGTCATCAATGACAAGGACGTCACTTTACCTAACAACCTTATGAAAGATTAAGAAGACGTTAATAAACAAAATAATAATTTGGTCTTTGTTAATTTTAAATAATATTTTGGGACGCTCCTGTATAATAATCATCTTTCGGCTACGCATAATTATTTTCTGTTGCTTGAATCGTCGATTTACCAACCAGAACGTCACAAATTAAAAGAACAGCGAAACGAAAATGTTGGATGATTCGCTAGTTTTTTCCATTTCAAAAAACTGAGTGACGGTGTGACGGCCATGACATTTACAGTATGTCAAAAAGTCTATATGTTTTATTTAGTAGCAACCATCATGATGTGAAGGAGTCGGTAGCGTCTCACTGCTGATCCTGATCGGATGGAAACTGAAAGCCTGGGAAGCGGCGAAGCCAATGACACAACCGATAAGTGCTGCTTTTCAAATAAAGCACGATGTTTTTTTCCACGTTTTCCCTTTCATTTCTAATTTTCATCTTCGGTTTCAATCACCGAATCAATCCCCGTTTCTAATTTTCATTTTCAGTTTCAATCACCGAATCAATCCCCGGCCTTCCATCCCTTCCACGCAGAAAGTCACTTGGAACGTCCGTGTCCTGAAATCGACTGGGCTTTGAAAAATGATTCTGAGTCTGAAAATTAATTCTGTAACTTCAACTTTACATTGCCATTGGATCAAGTAGGAGCAACTCCACTCATATCAGAAAAAGAAACTTTAGCTTTACAAGGCCATTGGATAACAGAAACAGTTCCACTCACATTACATAAAAGAGGAGCGTTCTGCTCTTACAATTCCATGCCGTTGGGTCGGACTGCGCGGGACACAAAGAGAGCGAAGAAGAAGACCTAGGGTTTGGCGATGGCAATGACGCAGTTAATCAGCAGCGTGTTACTTATCGTCAGTGTGTTGAAGTTCTCATCGGCTGATCCGGTGACTTCTACTGTTTGGGATGAATGTGGGAAGACTGGCGAATATAGAAATGGTAGCGCCTTCCAGCGTAACCTAAACGTGGTTTTGGAATCACTGGTGGGGAACGTTTATTTCAGCGGATTCAATACATCTTTTGTAGTTGATGAGGGACAAAACAGCAATAGTACGGTTTATGGGCTTGTCCAGTGCAGGGGAGATTTAGATTCCTCCCACTGCGCACAGTGCGCATCGACGGCCAAAGAAAAACTTATTCAGAGATGCCACAATACTTCTGGATTCATTCAACTAGATGGCTGCTTCTTACGTTACAGCAATCATTATTTTTACAACGATTATATTGAAAGTTCGCAGAAGAAGTCAATAGTTGTTATTTGCAGCAGTAGGAACAACAGTCAGCCAGAGCAGTTCACAAACGCTGTTAAGGCTCTGCTCTCAAATATTACTACTAAAGCTGAGCAGGATCCCCAACTTTTTGCTGCAGATTCAGTCGCTGCGCCTTCTTCTTCGTTGGGGTATATCTACAGCGTAGCTCAGTGTTGGAGAGATTTGTCCCCGAAAATCTGCGGATCGTGCCTGAATTCTGCCTCGGAAAATATATTCGGATGCCAAACGGGAGCTCTTGGAGCACAATTCGGATCTAAGAACTGCTATTTGCGTTACGAGGTTTATGGATTTTTCGTTACTTCCATTCTCTCGCCGCCTGTGTCTGCAGAACACCTTCTAGTATCGGGTATCTTTTTTTACATAGATTACCATTATAAGGACTACACTAGTTTTAATAAGGATTTCATTTTGGGGAACTGGCATAGCTAATATACTAAGGGTTATTTTGTAAATTTGCTGAAGGCAAAAGATATGAGATGCTTGGGATAGCTCTCGGCGTAGTTGCCTCTACACTTGGATTATTTATGGCTATAACCCTTTGGAAGTGGATATTTTTCTACCGGTGTGCAAGGAAACGGATTCCTCGAACCAAAGGTCCTGAAATTGCAGCTAAATCTTTCAGTTTTAAGGATCTACAAGATGCTCTTGATTAGCTTGTGTCTTGCGAAGTGTTCAGCTATTTCATTACTGCAAGATAAATAGACGCCTTGTAATTGTTTTAGCAGGTGACAATGGAGAATTTATATTATCGCCAACTATCGCGAAATATTTTTCTACCGGTGTGCAAGGAAACGGATTCCTCGAACCAAAGGTCCTGAAATTGCAGCTAAATCTTTCAGTTTTAAGGATCTACAAGATGCTCTTGATTAGCTTGTGTCTTGCGAAGTGTTCAGCTATTTCATTACTGCAAGATAAATAGACGCCTTGTAATTGTTTTAGCAGGTGACAATGGAGAATTTATATTATCGCCAACTATCGCGAACCAGGAACTTATTTTCAGATATGATATTCTGAGAGAGGCTACCTCCAATTTTAATGCAGAGAATAAGCTTGGCGAGGGAGGTTTTGGATCCGTATTTAAAGTGAGCCATTAACGTGTTATTCAATTCGATTAGATATTTCGAGGTAGCAGGTCCAAGCTATAATCGTATACATATTAATTTGGAGTTCATTGATGTGCAGGGGGTTCTTCCAGATGGCAGAGAGGTTGCAGTTAAACGGCTGTATATGGGTACAAGGCACGCAGATGCTGAATTTCTGAATGAAGCAAATCTCATCAGTCAAGTTCAGCACAGGAATCTAGTGAAGTTGCTTGGTTGCTGCGTTGAAAGTTCAGAAAGGCTATTAGTTTATGAATACCTCGAGAACAATAGCCTTGACAAGATTATATTTGGTTGCTTCTAGCTCTTTAATTGCTTAATCGCTTACTGGTTCCTGGATTTGTTCTGAGTTTGTATATGTAGTATGCTAATGTTTTTACTGTATGGGATGCATTTTACTGATTAATCGTTCACTGGTTCCTGGATTGGTTGGAGATTGTATTTGTAACCAACTAATGTCTTTAGTTGTATGATGCTTTAACTGCAGATACAACAAAACGTCATTTACTTGACTGGAATGATAGGTATGCAATCTTAGTTGGAACTGCACGTGGGCTAGCCTATCTTCACGAGGAATCTGATATTCGGATCATCCACAGAGATATTAAAGCGAGCAATATTTTACTAGATGATAAGCACAGACCCAGAATAGCAGACTTCGGGTTAGCCAGATTCTTTGCAACAGATCAAAGCCATGTTAGCACCAGAGTTGCAGGAACTTTGTAAGAAATTTCTCCAAATCTCTTGAGGCTTCCAACTAATTCATTTTTATAAATATCAGGACATAAACCTGCAATTACAAATGATATATGTGAATATTGATCAAATTATTTGAGAGTTGCTATTCTACGGACAATTCAATTATAGATGACAATGCAGAGGTTACATGGTTCTGAGTACGCTTTACGTGGACAGCTGACAGAGAAAACAGATGTATTCGGCTTTGGAGTGCTTGTACTTGAGATTATCAGCGGAAGAAAGAATCAAAGTTTGGCTCATGAGATGGATTTTCTTATCGAAGGAGTATGGCTTACGTGGATCTCATCTTTGTAGTATAAAATTTCTAAATTCTCCATTACAATATGATCCCCTGCTAACTAAATTTTTATTTTTGTTGATATTGGTCAATTATCAGACATGGAGACTGTATAAAGCAAAGAGAGCTTTAGAAGTTATGGATCCCACATTGGAGGGCAGCTATACGTGGGAGGAAGGGATTAGAGTGATTAGAATTGGTCTTCTGTGCACGCAAGCAGGTGCAGCGTTGCGGCCTTCAATGTCCCGGGTTGTGTCGATGCTGACAAGTGAGCGAGAAAATCTTCCTTCGCCCACGAAGCCTGCTTTCATAGATCTGGATAGTGTGGGCACGCCTGACCAAATTAAGCGTATTTGGCCGTGGGAAGCAGCAACTTCCGACAATCACTCTGCGGCGGCTGACCCTTCATCAGGCATTCTAGAGCCCAGGTGAAAATCAAGCAATGCCTCTTGGCAATATCGTGTCTCTGTTAAAATCAGGCAATGCCTCTGGGCATTATCGTATCTCCGTTTCCGTTTATTAGAAGACGGTATTATCCTCTCAGTTTATAATAGGCGTAGGTGCATGGTAGAATTACGTTTAAATCGGGGATTATTGAAGTACCGAGATGTATTT
The DNA here is from genome assembly GCA_010110895.2 of Picea sitchensis. Taxonomy (NCBI): domain Eukaryota; kingdom Viridiplantae; phylum Streptophyta; class Pinopsida; order Pinales; family Pinaceae; genus Picea; species Picea sitchensis. The sequence continues at coordinate 45,719 of SNQJ01S0021621.1, read as the reverse complement.
AATTCTTGTTTGATGCAAAATGTTCACTTGCTCTAAAACGGGATATTATGATTTCAAGTGATTATACTGTTGGAAACAATGCATTTATACTGTTGGAAACAATGCATGCCTGTGTTTCTTTTACTGGGAGAAGACAACGGAACGAGTAATCAGAGTTTTATTAGGTGGAGAGTATACAATTTAGTACGTGATAAAATTGGAAGAGTAGTTTTTTTTTTTTCTTTCGAAAAAGTGCATTTTTATTAAATAAAAATTCCAAAAAATTATTTTAATTTATAAGAATAAATTAAATATGATGAATATGGTTGTTAATATTTACTAGCACAGCTGCAAAGTGGCTGGTGTTGCGGCTGGTGAACGCAGAAAGTTAGTCTAGTGAATTGAAACACACAGACAGCTAACATAGAGCTGAGGAAATCCAAAAGTTAATCTTAAATGTGGTAATTCCAAAGGTTAATCAGTTAAAGGTGGCAATCATGTGGTGGTACAATGATTTGTTAATATGATTAGGTAAATGTTAAAAAGTAAACAGGTTAACTAATGCATTCAAAAATACAAGGAAGTTATGAAGAGTAAATCACATTCATTGATTTGGGAGGACCACTAAGAATATTCGAGCGATTTTAATTGTTAGCCATCAGATTAGAATTTTAGATTAAAAGGTGATTAATTGTGCCCATCTTCAATAGGTTAAATTTTGTTGATGTAACCTTAAAAAAAGAAAAGAGCCCAAAAGAATAAACAATTTAAAAAGAGATATATAATATAGAAAATTTTAATTTAAATAATAAGATTAAAGAGATAAAAAAAGCTAAACAATAAATAACAATTTAGTTTGAAAGAATTAAGAAGGTAAATTGGATATTAAACTCATTAAAAAGGAAATGAGTAAGCTTATTAAGTTAGACCATAAATATAACAAAAAAAAATCTTGAATTTTATAATTTTGAGTATAAAAGAAAAAAAAAATTAAAAAAAATTATAATTTTTGAAATAAAAGAAAAAAAAATTAAAACAAATTAATAATAACCAAATAAAAATTACAAAATAATTTACAAATTAAAACAATTTTTCTTATACAAACAAAAAAAACTCAAAAATATAATTAAACATAAAAATAATTAAAAATATTATGATAAGTTAATATATATAACATTCCTATTTAATATTTCACAAACAAAGTATACTTGAAAAATCATGTTTTTAATTGGATTTTGCATCCAATAATTCAAACTATTTTTTTATTATAATTGGATTTTGCATCCAATAATTTAAACTATTTTTTTATTATTATTTAATATACATAAAGCTATGGTGGTGCACAATAGTCATTTTCCACCATTTGAAATAAGTTTGGATTTTTATTGGTATTGTGTCCTTTCATTCAAACAATAAACAATCAACTATGTTAGTATTATCAAATTAAACTTAAAAAATTAAAAATTATAAGATAATATTAACATTTTTGGAGGGTTAGTATCTTTTTTAATTTGACAAGTCAAGGTTATTAGAATGACCATCTTCAAGATATGGAAGATAACGAAATTCACAAAATTTTAGTTAGGCATAGCATGCAAAATCTCCATTTAACCAAGTCAAGCTTATTAGAATGACCATCTTCAAGATATGGAAAATAACAAAATTCTAGTTAGGCATAGCATGCAAAATCTCCATTTAATGTAACATTATTTATTTAAACTATGTTAGTATTATCATTAAACTTAAAAAATTGAAAATTATAAGATAATATTAACCTTTTTAAAGGTTTAGTATTTATGGTTTGACAAGTGAGGTTATTAGAATGACCATCAACATTTTTAAAGGTTTAGTATTTTTTTATGGTTTGACAAGTCAGGTTATTAGAATGACCATTTTCATAAGATAATATTAACCTTTTTAAAGCTTTAGTATTTATGGTTTGACAAGTGAGGTTATTAGAATGACCATTAACATTTTTAAAGGTTTAGTATTTTTTTTATGGTTTGACAAGTCAGGTTATTAGAATGATCATTTTCAAGATATGGAAAATAACAAAATTCTAGTTAGGTATAGCATGCAAAATCTTCCACTCAATGTAACATTATTTAGATTGTAATTCAAATGTCAATCGTTTTAATGTAGTTGATAGACTACAAGTAATGCATATGCTTGTAGAAAACTATGATGTATAGGCTATTATTATATTTTCAAAAGTATTTATGATCTTAAATTCTAAAGGAGTGTAGTGCTAAAAGGTGTTTAAACCATGCAAGTGTATGATAAAATAAGTCTTCATTATTGTCAGTGAACACAAAATTTGATGAGATAGTTAGTGCAAGAGAATGTAATGAAGCTATACAATCGCCATATCCATAACTATAAGCTCCAGGACATACATTTTTAGAGAGACAAGAGAAAGTAGTGGTTTTGTACATCTAGGGATTGCAATAGTAGCTAATGCAACAATACTGCATTGTGCTGAAGAAAGAGTGCATGCTCTTACAAGTCATGGCATAGCCCTCTGCATACTTCACTTGAAGACTAGGCATGCAACATAGGTTCAAACCATTGATGGAATTCCTTTATGTGCATGTTTTAGAGTCTCTATGAAGAGCTATGGTGATGGAAACATCATAGCCATCCACGATATTGACATCATAGAAATACTAAGCATTGAGGGTGAACTCAACAAGTGTGGTGGGTGGCACATATCTGGTATAATTGCAGGAGAAATTACCTCCACACTCAATTGTAGTGCAATGGCCCCAACCATGGTGACTACAATATCCTAGATTTGTGTTTGGTTTATGTGACATGAATCAAGCCATGTGGGTTGAGATATATCAATCCCATGTTGTAAATACGTTAAATTCATTGTAAACATTCCTACTGTGGAGCTCAAGGCCAAGGCCCAAATAAGGAGTGCATAGGAGTGAAAGGGGTGGGTTAGATTTACGATGTGGTGGCTATATTTTCCATGATATGCTCATGTATATGTCAAGGCCTATATAAAAAGGAAAATACATAAAAACATAATATCCACCAAGATGGTTGCTTCACGGAGCAACAAGGGGACTATGATACCAAAAGAGAGGAGGAGGAATTGGGGTTGTTGGGTGATTTGGCCTAGTCACTGTCCTTTGGAAGTAATACCCTTTCTTGGCCATTTTTCCTTACAACATTCACATCAATCTTTGACTTGTAGGTGTACACTAAGTTTAAGTTTCATATCTTTGGGAAGAGAGTAGATCTCATGAAAGAAAATGTGTCCCGTTCTCTTTTCTATGCATTTTTCTATCATTTTCATTAGGTAACAATTAGTGGGGAAGAGGGAGAAAATATTCCATGTTATGGGAATGCTTCCCTCTAGTTTTTAAGAATGTTATGCCTAACATGGAAAGAGTTTCCCATGTCCTTTTGGTTGGTAAGATCCCATATAAGTTGGGGGATCTTGCAATTAAAACTATGGAGGAAAATGGAATGGTTAGAGAGAGTTATCATGGATAGACTATCCATAGTAGTGTCAGGAAATGAAAGACACTTCCACACTAATTCTAGAAGAAGAGAAGAAGAATTTAATCAAGAATTCAAATGACACAAGCAATCACACAATACACCGATATTTTACCCTAGAAACCCTTAACTGGGAAAACCATCATTCCTTTGAGCGTTCTTCTCTCTTGTTTTCATATTGAATCAAAGAAAAAGGTTATGTGTGTAACATTGGTCCAAACCTAAGACATAATCGACATCATACCCTCTTTCTTGCACAAGAACAACCCTGTAGCCAAATCAACTTACATATGCATGAACAACAACCTACAATTACACATGTATGAACCTACATAAGTGCATTCTACGATTACCCTTTACATTGTTAAAACACGCCTCTTTATAGTCTTTGCAACAAAAGAACCCCTAAATATGGGATCCAAAAAAAGGTTACATATCCATGCATATCATTGGCTACAAATCCCGCAAAACTCGGAATTATGTTACAATCGACTACAAGTTGGGTAACTTACGAGTCGACTACCAGTCGACCTTCATTTGTTCTCTAGTCAATCGTCTCGTGCTCGCACTTCGAACTCTTGTCAGTTGACTTGTCATCAATATCTTCGATTTCAACTTTACCCAGTCGACTCCCTTGACCTTCGAATTGTTATCGATCCACCTAGAATTCGACCTGTTGTCGATCCACCTCCACCTTCAACCGTCAATCGATTCACCTCGACTAGACTTTCACTGCAAAGAATATAAAAACCCAACAATCTCCCACTTGTTGAATTCTTTGTTGAAACAAGAGATTCCTGAAATTTCATTCACATACGTAGGGAAACAATTCCCATTGCCTCTCTGTACAAAGAGAACTTCAGAGCACTCATAGACTTGGTCAACACATTTTCCATGTTTTCCAACATGTCTACTTTCTCCATTAGCACCTTGTTACTTTCCACCATGTCTTTTACGAAATGGTATTATACATCAATGATCTTAGTCTTTGAATGATAAGCAGGGTTCTTTGCCATAAATATTGCACTTTGAATGTCACAACTTACCTTCATAGCTCTTTGCTCAAAACCAATTCCTAAAAAAAACCTTTGAATCCATACCGCTTCTTTGCTTCCATGAGTGGCCACAATGTATTATGCTTCTGTTGTTGACAAGGCTACAACTACTTATCGCTTACACATCCATCTTGTTGCTCCACTAAACATCTTGAAGACATATTTGTTGGTCAACCTTCGTCGATCCAGATCTCCAGCCTAGTCGATGTCGACAAGCCATGTACATCTAATCTACCATTGTCACCTACAAGTTTTCCTTGGTAGCATATAGCATAGTCCTTCGAGCCACAAAAATACATGAATACTCTCTTGCCAGTTATCTAATGCTCCTTTCTAGGTGTGGACATGTACCTTCTCAACACTCCCACTGCATGGGAAATGTCTGGTCGAGTGCTGACCATCACATACATTAGAATACCAACCGCACTTGCATATGGAACACGTGCCATGTCCTCTATTTCTTCTTATGTCTTTGGATATTGTTCAACAAGAAGCCTTGCTCCCACAGGAATTGACACCTTCAACAATTTTCAATCCTGCATGTTGAATCATTTCATAATTGTTTCAATATACTTCATTTGATTCAACCAGATCTTTCTAGCAACTCGATCTCTCTTAATCTACATTCCTAGAATGAAGTTAGTGGCATCGAGATCCTTCATTTTGAACTTAGAGGATAACTCCTTCTTCACCTCCTTTATTGTGTCCATGTTTTTTCCAATCAGAAACATGTCATTGACATACAAAGCTACATATATGAAACGCCCACCTTCTTCCTTGGAATATAGGCAGTGATCATATTTGCTTCTCACAAATCCCAAACCAAGGATGTATGTGTCAAAATTATGGTACCATATCCTTGGCGATTTCCTTAGACCATAAAGAGATATTTTTAGATTGCACACCAACTCTTGCTTTCCCTTTACTACAAATTCTTCAGGTTGCTTCATGTAGATTTATTCTTCCAGGTCCCCATGTAGGAACATTTTCTTCACATCCATCTGTTCTATCTCCAGATCGAATGTAGTAGTTGGAGACATTAGTACTCTAATGGAAGTTAGTTTTTCAACAGGGGAAAATATCTCACCAGAGTCGACTCCCTCGACTTGGGAATAACCTTTCAGTACCAGTCAATCTTTGAACTTCTCGACTTGTCCTACAACATACATCTTTTTCTTGAACACCTACTTGATACCGATGAGCTTTCTTCCACTAGATAACTTGAATAAATCTCGTGTCTCATTCTTTTACAAGGATTCCATCTCTTCGACCATGACGTCCTTCCAGAATTTACCCTCTGCTGAGTTGAATTCCTCACTTACCAACTTGGGCTCATCGTCGATGGCAGTTAACATGAATGTAGAATGAAATTTTGGAGGAATATACCTTTTGACTGGTTTTCTTACTCTTTCTGACCTCCTTACCAACGAAGTTAGTTGTTCCACCTCTTCCTCAATTTCAGTCAACTGATCTGAATCATCTTCTTTGTTCCTTAGTTAAAACTGCACTGTAGTAGGGTTATTATCGGTTTGAATAGCTTCCTCAGGCTCGGATTTACCTCCAACTTATTTGAATACCACATATCGACTATACATTGTTCTTATTGATGCAAGATCCTAGAGCTTATATCCTTTCATCCCTTGTTTATATCTGATGAAAATATATTTGATTGCCTTCTTGTCCAACTTGCTCCTCTTTTCCTTGGGAACATGCAAAAATGCATCACAACCAAATACTTTGAGATGTGCCACTGAAGGATTATTACCAGACCATACTTCATTTGGAGTCATGTCGACTAGCACTGATGAAGGAGACATATTCACCAGATATCTTGGAGTCTCAACTACCTCCACCTAGAATTCTTGTGCCATCCCAGCATTAAACTTAAAAAATTGAAAATCATAAGATACTATTAACCTTTTTAGAGGTTTAGTATCTTTTATGGTTTGACAAGTCAAGGTTATTAGAATGACCATCTTCGAGATATAGAAAATAACAAAATTCTAGTTAGGCATAGCATGCAAAATATTCCATTTAACGTAACATTATTTACATTGTAATTCAAATGTCAAACATTTTAATGTAGTTGATAGACTACAAGTAATGTATATTCTTGTAGAAAACTATTATCTATAAGCTACTATTATACTTTCAAAAGAATTTATGATCTTAAATTCTAAAGGAGTGTAGTTCCCAAAGGTGTTTAAACTATGAAGGTGTATGATAAAATAAGTCTTCATTATTGTCAGTGAACACAAAAATTGATGAGATAGTTAGCGCAAGAGAATGTAATGAAGCTATACAATCGCCATATACATAACTATAAGCTCCAGGACATACATTTTTAGAGAGACAAGAGAAAGTAGTGGTTTTGTACATCTAGGAATTGCAATAGTAGTTAATGCAACAATATTGCATTGTGCTAAAGGAAGAGCAAATTCTCTTACAATCCATGACTTCACTTGAATATTAGGCATGCAACATAGGTTCAAATCATTGATGGAAGTCCTTTATTTGCATGTTTTAGAGTCTCTATGAAGAGCTATGGTGATGGAAACAACATAACCATCCACGATATTGACATCATAGAAATTGTAATCATTGAGGGTGAACTCAACAAGTGTGGTGGGTGGCACATATTTGTCATAATTGCAAGAGAAATTACCTCCATGCTCAATTTTAGTGCAATGGTCCCAACCATGGTGACTATAATATCCTAGTTTTGTGTTTGGTTTATGTGTCATGAATCAAGCCATGTGGGTTGATATATATCAATCCCATGTTGTAAATACGTGAAATTCATTGTAAACATTCCTACTGTGGAGCTCAAGGCCAAGTCCCAAATAGGGAGTGCATAGGAGTGAAAGGGGTGGGTTAGGTTTACGATGTGGTGACTATATTTTCCATGCTATGCTCATGTATATGTCAAGGCCTATATAAAAATGAAAATAAATAAAAACATAATATCTACCAAGATGGTTTCTTGACGGAGCAACAAGGGGACCATGATACCAAAATAGAGGAGGAGGAAATGTGGTTGTTGGGTGATTTGGCCTAGTCATTGTCCATTGGAAGTAATACCCTTTCTTGGCCATGGTCACTTACAACATTCACATCAATCTTTGACTTGTAGGTGTACACTAAGTACAAGTTTCATATCTTTGGGAAGAGAGTAGATATCATGAAAGAAAATGTGTCCCATTATCTTTTCCATGCATTTTTCTATCATTCTCATTAGGTAAAAATTAGTGGGGAAGAGGGAGAAAAGATTCCATGTTATGGGAGTTCTTTCCTCTAGTTGTTAGGAACGTTATGCCTAACATGGAAAGAGTTTCCCATGTCCATGTGGTTGGTAAGATCCTATATAAGTTGGGGGATCTTGCAATTAAAATTGTGGAGGAAAATGGAATGGTTGGAGAGAGTTATCATGCATAGACTATCCATAGTAGTCTCATAAATGAAAGACACTTACACACTAATCCTAGAAGAAGAGAAGAAGAATTTAATCAAGAATGAAAATGACACAAGCAATTACACAGTACACCGATATTTTACCCTAGAAAACCTTAACCGGGAAAACCATAATTCCTTTGAGCGTTCTGCTCTCTTGTTGTCATATTGAATCAAAGTAAAAGGTTATGTGTCTAACCTTGATCCAAACCTAAGACACAATGGACTTCATACCCTCTTTCCTGCTCAAGAACAACCCTGTAGTCAAATCAACTTACACATGCATGAACAACAACCTACAATTACACATACATGAACCTACATAAGTGCAATCTACGATTACCCTTTACATTGTTACAACATGACTCTTTATAGTCTTTACAACAGAAAAAAACCTAAATATGGGTGTCCAACAAAGGTTACAGATCCATGCATATCATTGCCTACAAATCCTGTAAAAGTCGGATGTTACAATCGACTACAAGTTGGGTAACTTACGAGTTCAATACCAGTCGACCTTCATTCATTCTCTAGTCAATTGTCTCGCTCCTGCACTTTGACCTCTTGTCGGTTGACTTGTCGTCGATATATTCGACTTTGAATTTACCCGGTCGACTCCCTCGACCTTCGAATTGTTGTCGATCCACCTTGAATTCGACCTGTTTTCAATCCACCTCCACCTTCAACCATCAATCGATTCAAATAGACCAGACTTTCACTACAAAGAATATAACAACCCAAAAATATCCCACTTGTTGAACTCTTTGCTAAAAAGGAGATTCCTGAAATTTCGTTCACATACCTAGGGAAAAATCTCCCATTGCCTCTCTATACCGAGAGAACTTCATAGCACTCATAGACTTGGTTAACGTGCTTGCCATGTTTTCCAACATGTCTACTTTCTCCATTAGCACCTTGTTACTTTCCACCATGTCTCTTACAAAATTGTATTGTACATCAATGTTTTTAGTTTTTGAATGATAAGCAGGATTCTTTGCCATAAATATTGCACTTTGAATGTCGCAACTTACCTTCATAGATCTCTTCTCAAAACCAATTCCTGAACAAAACCTTTGAATCCATACTGCTTCTTTGCTTCCATGAGTGGCCATAATGTATTATGCTTCTGTTTTTGAGAAGGCTACAATTGCTTTTCGCTTACTCATCCATCTTATTGCTCCACCGAACATCTTGAAGACATATTTGTTGGTCGACCTTCGTCGATCCAGATCTCCAGCCTAGTCGACGTCGACAAAGCCATGTACACCTAATATACCATTGTCACCTATAGGTTTTCCTTGGTATCATATAGCATAGTCCTTCATTCCACACAATTACATGAATACTCTCTTGACAGTTATCTAATTCTCCTTTCTAGGTGTCAACATGTACCTTCTCAACACTCCCACTGCATGGGAAATGTCTGGTCGAGTGTAGACCATCACATACATTAGACTACCAACCACACTTCCATATGGAACATGTGCCATGTCCTCTATTTCTTCTTCTGTCTTTGGATATTGTTCAACATTAAGCCTTGCTCCCACAGGAATTGACACCTTCAACCATTTGCAATCCTGCATTTTGAATTATTTCATAATTATTTCATAA
>SNQJ01S0021621.1:17600-36061 GCA_010110895.2 Picea sitchensis | reverse complement strand
ACAATTTAGTACGTGATAAAATTGGAAGAGTAGTTTTTTTTTTTTCTTTCGAAAAAGTGCATTTTTATTAAATAAAAATTCCAAAAAATTATTTTAATTTATAAGAATAAATTAAATATGATGAATATGGTTGTTAATATTTATTAAAATTAAATTTTGTTGATGTAACCTTAAAAAAAGAAAAGAGCTCAAAAGAATAAACAATTTAAAAAGAGGTATATAATATAGAAAATTTTAGTTTTAATAATAAGATTAAAAAGATAAAAAAAAGCTAAACAATTTGGTTTGAAAGAATTAAGAAGGTAAATTGGATATTAAACTCATTAAAAAGGAAATGAATAATCTTATTAAATTAGACCATAAATATAATAAAAAAAATCTTGAATTTTATAATTTTTAGTATAAAAGAAAAATAAAATTAAAACAAACTATAATTTTTGACATAAAGAAAAAAAAAATAAAAAAAATTAATAATAATCAAATAAAAATTATAATTTTTTTACAAATTAAAACAATTTTTCTTATACAAACCAAAAAACTCTAAAATATAATTGAACATAAACATAATTAAGAAATATTATGATAAGTTAATATATATAACATTCCTATTTAATATTTCACAAACAAAGTATACTTGAAAAATAAAGTTTTTAATTGGATTTTGCATCCAATAATTCAAACTGTTTTTTTATTATAATTGGATTTTGCATCCAATAATTCAAACTATTTTATTATTATTATTTACTATACATGAAGCTATGGTGGTGCACAATAGTCATTTTCCACCATTTGAAATAAGTTTGAATTTTTATTGGTATTGTGTCTTTTCATTTCAACAATAAACAATCAATTATGTTAGTACTAGCACAACAGATGATTAATAAATAAACGATTGAGCTTCATTTATCTGGTGTTAATATTTTAATTTCTGTTAATCATTTATGTGGCAATCAGTTAGCTATCAAAGTAATTTTTAAATATGATTAAGTAAACGTAAAAAAGTAAACACATAAATGGATGTCTTTATAATAGCTAGGAAGTTAATGATTAAAATCACAACCATCTATTTTGTGTGACTACTAAGAATATTCCAGCCATATTTAATCATGTCCATAGAAAACTTATTAAGTACTAAACCCCTATTAAATCTGCCCATTATCAATAGGTGAACGCCTTTGGACATAATTTTCAAATTAAACTTAAAAAATTGAAAATTATAAAATAATATTAACATTTTTGGAGGGTTAGTATCTTTTATAATGTTACAAGTCAAGGTTATTAGAATGATCATCTTCAAAATATGAAAAATAACTAAATTCACAAAATTCTATGATTTTACAAGTCAAGGTTACTAGAATGACCATCTTCAAGATATGGAAAATAACGAAATTCACAAAATTCTAGTTAGGCATAGCATGCAAAATCTCCATTTAACCAAGTCAAGCTTATTAGAATGACCATCTTCAAGATATGGAAAATAACAAAATTCACAAAATTCTAGTTAGGCATAGCATGCAAAATCTCCATTTAATGTAACATTATTTAAACTATGTTAGTATTATCATTAAACTTAAAAAATTGAAAATCATAAGATAATATTAACCTTTTTAAAGGTTTAGTATTTATGGTTTGACGAGTGAGGTTATTAGAATGACCATCAACATTTTTAAAGGTTTCTTTTATGATTTGGCAAGTCAGGTTATTAGAATGATCATTTTCAAGATATGGAAAATAACAAAATTCTAGTTAGGTATAGCATGCAAAATCTTCCATTCAATGTAACATTATTTAGATTGTAATTTAAATGTCAACCATTTTAATGTAGTTGATAGACTACAAGTAATGCATATGCTTGTAGAAAACTATGATGTATAGGTTATTATTATACTTTCAAAAGTATTTATGATCTTACATTCTAAAGGAGTGTAGTGCTCAAAGGTGTTTAAACCATGAAGGTGTATGATAAAATAAGTCTTCATTATTGTTAGTGAACACAAAAATTGATGAAATAGTTAGTGCAAGAGAATGTAATGAAGCTATACAATTTCCATATCCATAACTATAAGTTCCAGGACATACATTTTTAGAGAGATAAGAGAAAGTAGTGGTTTTGTACATCTAGGGATTGCAATAGTAGCTAATGCAACAATACTGCATTGTGCTGAAGGAAGAGCGCATGCTCTTACAAGCCATGGCATAGCCCTCTGCATACTTCACTTGAAGAGTAGGCATGCAACATAGGTTCAAACCATTGATGGAAGTCCTTTATGTGCATGTTTTAGAGTCTCTATGAAGAGCTATGGTGATGGAAACATCATAGCCATCCATGATATTGATATCATAGAAATCCTAAGCATTGAGGGTGAACTCAACAAGTGTGGCGGGTGGCACATATCTAGCATAATTGCAGGAGAAATTACCTCCACACTCAATTGTAGTGCAATGCCCCCAACCATGGTGACTACAATATCCTAGATTTGTGTTTGGTTTATGTGACATGAATCAAGCCATGTGGGTTGAGATATATCAATCCCATGTTGTAAATACGTTAAATTCATTGTAAACATTCCTACTGTGGAGCTCAAGGCCAAGGCCCAAATAAGGAGTGCATAGGAGTGAAAGGGGTGGGTTAGATTTACGATGTGGTGGCTATATTTTCCATGATATGCTCATGTATATGTCAAGGCCTATATAAAAAGGAAAATACATAAAAACATAATATCTACCAAGATGGTTTCTTGACAGAGCAACAAGGGGACCATGATACCAAAATAGAGGAGGAGGAAATGCGGTTGTTGGGTGATTTGGCCTAGTCATTGTCCTTTGGAAGTAATACCCTTTCTTGGCCATGTTTCCTTACAACATTCACATCAATCTTTGACTTGTAGGTGTACACTAAGTACAATTTTCATATCTTTGGGAAGAGAGTAGATCTTATGAAAGAAAATGTGTCCCATTCTCTTTTCCATGCATTTTTCTATCATTTTCATTAGGTAACAATTAGTGGGGAAGAGGGAGAAAATATTCCATGTTATGGGAGTGCTTTCCTCTAGTTTTTAAGAATGTTATGCTTAACATGGAAAGAGTTTACCATGTCCTTTTGGTTGGTAAGATCCCATATAAGTTGGGGGATCCTGCAATTAAAACTGTGGAGGAAAATGGAATGGTTGGAGAGAGTTATCATGGCTAGACTATCCATAGTAGTGTTAGTTAATGAAAGACACTTCCACACTAATCCTAGAAGAAGAGAAGAAGAATTTAATCAAGAATTCAAATGACACAAGCAATCACACAATACACCAATATTTTACCCTAGAAACCCTTAACTGGGAAAACCATCATTCCTTTGAGTGTTCTTCTCTCTTGTTTTCGTATTGAATCAAAGAAAAAGGTTATGTGTCTAACCTTGCTCCAAACCTAAGACATAATCGACATCATACCCTCTTTCTTGCATAAGAACAACCCTGTAGCCAGATCAACTTACATATGCATGAACAACAACCTACAATTACACATGAATGAACCTACATAAGTGCATTCTACGATTACCCTTTACATTGTTACAACATGCCTCTTTATAGTCTTTACAACAAAAAAACCCCTAAATATGGGCTCCAAAAAAAGGTTACATATCCATGCATATCATTGGCTACAAATCCCTCAAAACTCGGAATTATGTTACAATCGAATACAAGTTGGGTAACTTACGAGTCGACCACCAGTCGGCCTTCATTTTTTCTCTAGTAAATTGTCTCGCGCCCGCACTTCGACCTCTTGTCAGTTGACTTGTCATCGATATCTTCGATTTCAACTTTACCCAGTCGACTCCCTTGACCTTCGAATTGTTGTCGATCCACCTAGAATTTGACCTGTTGTCGATCCACCTCCACCTTCAACTGTCAGTCGATTCACCTTGACTAGACTTTCACTGCAAAGAATATAAAAACCCAACAATCTACCACTTGTTGAATTCTTTGTTGAAACAAGAGATTCCTGAAATTTCATTCACATACCTAGGGAAACAATTCCCATTGCCTCTCTATACAAAGAGAACTTCAGAGCACTCATAGACTTGGTTAATGCATTTTCCATGTTTTCCAACATGTCTACTTTCTCCATTAGCACCTTGTTACTTTCGACCATGCCTCTTACGAAATGGTATTGTACATCAATGATCTTAGTCTTTGAATGATAAGCAGGGTTCTTTGCCATAAATATTTCACTTTGAATGTCGCAACTTACCTTCATAGCTCTTTGCTCAAAACCAATTCCTGAAAAAAACCTTTGAATCCATACCGCTTCTTTGCTTCCATGAGTGGCCACAATGTATTATGCTTCTGTTGTTGACAAGGCTACAACTACTTATCGCTTACTCATCCATCTTGTTGCTCCACCGAACATCTTGAAGACATATTTGTTGGTCAACCTTCGTCGATCTAGATCTCTAGCCTAGTCGATGTCGACAAGCCATGTACATCTAATCTACCATTGTCACCTACACGTTTTTCTTGGTAGCATATAGCATAGTCCTTCGAGCCACAAAAATACATGAATACTCTCTTGCCAATTATCTAATGCTCCTTTTTAGGTGTGGACATGTACCTTATCAACACTCCCACTGCATGGGAAATGTCTGGTCGAGTGCAGACCATCACATACATTAGAATACCAACCGCACTTACATATGGAACACGTGCCATGTCCTCTATTTCTTCTTGTGTCTTTGGATATTGTTCAACAATAAGCCTTGCTCCCACAAGAATTGAAACATTCAACAATTTTCAATCCTGCATGTTGAATCATTTCAGAATTGTTTCAATATACTTCATCTGATTCAACCAGATCTTTCTAGCAGCTCGATCTCTCTTAATCTCCATTCCTAGAATGAAGTTAGCGGCATCGAGATCCTTCATTTCGAACTTGGAGGATAACTCCTTCTTCACCTCCTTTATTGCGTCCATGTTTTTTCCAATCAACAACATGTCATTGACATACAAAGCTACATATATGAAACACCCACCTTCTCCCTTGTAATATGTGCAGTGATCATATTTGCTTCTCACAAATCCCAAACCAAGGATGTATGTGTCAAAATTTTGGTACCATATCCTTGGCGATTGCCTTAGACCATAAAGAGATATTTTTAGATTGCACACCAACTCTTGCTTTCCCTTTACTACAGATTCTTCAGGTTTCTTCATGTAGATTTATTCTTCCAGGTCCCCATGTAGGAACATTTTCTTCACATCCATTTGTTCTATCTCCAGATCGAATGTAGTAGTTGGAGACATTAGTACTCTAATGGAAGTTAGTTTTTCAACAAGGGAAAATTTCTCACCAAAGTCGACTCCCTCGACTTGGGAATAACCTTTCGCTACCAGTCAAGCTTTGAACTTCTCGACTTGTCCTGCAACATTCATCTTTTTCTTGAACACGTACTTGATACCGATGAGCTTTCTTCCACTAGATAACTTGAATAAATTTCGTGTCTCATTCTTGTACAAGGATTCCATCTCTTTGACCATGGCGTCCTTCCAGAATTTACCCTCTGCTGAGTTGACTTCCTCACTTACCAACTTGGGCTCATCGTCGATGGCAGTTAACATGAATGCAGAATGGATTTTGGGAGGAATATACCTTTTGACTGATTTTCTTACTCTTTCTGACCTCCTTACCAACGAAGTTAGTTGTTCCACCTCTTCCTCAATTTCAGTCAATTGATCTGAATCATCTTCTTTGTTCCTTAGTTAAAACTGCACCGTAGTAGCGTTATTATGGGTCTGAATAGCTTCCTCATGCTCAGATTTACCTCCGACTTCTTTGAATACCACATATCGACTATACATTGTTCTTATTGATGCAGGATCCTAGAGCTTATATCCTTTCATCCCTTGTTTATATCTGATGAAAATACATTTGATTGCCTTCTTGTCCAACTTGCTCCTCTTTTCCTTGGGAACATGCACAAATGCATCACAACCAAATACTTTGAGATGTGCCACTGAAGGATCATTACCAGACCATACTTCATTTGGAGTCATGTCGACTAGCACTGATGAAGGAGACATATTCACCATATATCTTGGAGTCTCAACTACCTCCGCCTAGAATTCTTGTGCCATCCCAACATTAAACTTAAAAAATTGAAAATCATAAGATATTATTAAACTTTTTAGAGGTTTAGTATCTTTTATGGTTTGAAAAGTCAAGGTTATTAGAATGACCATCTTCGAGATATAGAAAATAACAAAATTCTAGTTAGGCATAACATGCAAAAATATTCCATTTAACGTAACATTATTTACATTGTAATTCAAATGTCAAACATTTTAATGTAGTTGATAGACTACAAGTAATGTATATTCTTGTAGAAAACTATTATCTATAAGCTACTATTATAATTTCAAAAGAATTTATGATCTTAAATTCTAAAGGAGTGTAGTTCCCAAAGGTGTTTAAACCATGAAGGTGTATGATAAAATAAGTCTTAATTATTGTCAGTGAACACAAAAATTGATGAGATAGTTAGCGCAAGAGAATGTAATGAAGCTATACAATCGCCATATACATAATTATAAGCTCTAGGACATACATTTTTAGAGAGACAAGAAAAAGTAGTGGTTTTGTACATCTAGGAATTGCAATAGTAGTTAATGCAACAATATTGCATTGTGCTAAAGGAAGAGAAAATTCTCTTACAAGCCATGACTTCACTTGAATATAAGCCATGCAACATAGGTTCGAATCATTGATGGAAGTCCTTTATTTGCATGTTTTAGGGTCTCTATGAAGAGCTATGGTGATGGAAACAACATAACCATCCACGATATTGACATCATAGAAATCGTAATCATTGAGGGTGAACTCAACAAGTGTGGTGAGTGGCATATATCTGGCATAATTGCAAGAAAAATTACCTCCACGCTCAATTTTAGTGCAATGGTCCCAACCATGGTGACTATAATATCCTAGTTTTGTGTTTGGTTTATGTGACATGAATCAAGCCATGTGGGTTGATATATATCAATCCCATGTTGTAAATACATGAAATTCATTGTAAACATTCCTACTGTGGAGCTCAAGGCCAAGTCCCAAATAGGGAGTGCATAGGAGTGAAAGGGGTGGGTTAGGTTTACGATGTGGTGACTGTATTTTCCATGCTATGCTCATGTATATGTCAAGGCCTATATAAAAAGGAAAATACATAAAAACATAATATCTACCAAGATGGTTTTTTGACAGAGAAACAAGGGGACCATGATACCAAAATAGAGGAGGAGGAAATGCGGTTGTTCGGTGATTTGGCCTAGTCATTGTCCTTTGGAAGTAATACCCTTTCTTGGCCATGTTTCCTTACAACATTCACATCAATCTTTGACTTGTAGGTGTACACTAAGTACAAGTTTCATATCTTTGGGAAGAGAGTAGATATCATGAAAGAAAATGTGTCCCATTATCTTTTCCATGCATTTTTCTATCATTCTCATTAGGTAAACATTAGTGGGGAAGAGGGAGAAAAGATTCCATGTTATGGGAGTTCTTTCCTCTAGTTGTTAGGAACGTTATGCCTAACATGGAAAGAGTTTCCCATGTCCATGTGGTTGGTAAGATCCCATATAAGTTGGGGGATCTTGCAATTAAAATTGAGGAGGAAAATGGAATGGTGGAAAGAGTTATCATGCCTAGACTATCCATAGTAGTCTCAGGAAATGAAAGACACTTACACACTAATCCTAGAAGAAGAGAAGAAGAATTTAATCAAGAATGAAAATGACACAAGCAATCACACAATACACCGATATTTTACCCTAGAAACCCTTAACCGAGAAAACCATAATTCCTTTGAGCATTCTGCTCTCTTATTGTCGTATTGAATCAAAGTAAAAGGTTATGTGTCTAACCTTGATCCAAACCTAAGATACAATGGACTTCATACCCTCTTTCCTGCTCAAGAACAACCCTGTAGTCAAATAAATTTACATATGCATGAACAACAACCTACAATTACACATACATGAACCTACATAAGTGCAATCTACAATTACCCTTTACATTGTT
Source organism: Picea sitchensis (assembly GCA_010110895.2). NCBI lineage: Eukaryota > Viridiplantae > Streptophyta > Pinopsida > Pinales > Pinaceae > Picea > Picea sitchensis. Next base: position 28,003 of record SNQJ01S0021621.1, on the reverse strand, counting down.
ACAACACGCCTCTTTATAGTATTTACAATAGAAAAAAAACCTAAATATGGGTGTCCAACAAAGGTTACAGATCCATGCATATCATTGGCTACAAATCCCGTAAAAGTCGGATGTTACAATCGACTACAACTTGGGTAACTTACGAGTTCAATACCAGTTGACCTTCATTCATTCTCTAGTTGATTGTCTCACTCCCTCACTTTGACCTCTTGTCAGTTGACTTGTCGTCGATATATTCGACTTTGAATTTACCCAGTCGACTCCCTCGACCTTCTAATTGTTGCCGATCCACCTCGAATTCGACCTGTTTTCAATCCACCTCCACCTTCAACCATCAATCGATTCAAATAGACCAGATTTTCACTATAAAGAATATAACAACCCAAAAATATCCCACTTGTTGAATTCTTTGCTGAAAAAGGAGATTCCTGAAATTTCATTCACATACCTAGGGAAACAACTCCCATTGCCTCTCTATACTGAGAGAAATTCATAGCACTCATAGACTTGGTCAACGTGCTTGCCATGTTTTCCAACATGTCTACTTTCTCCATTAGCACCTTGTTACTTTCCACCATGTCTCTTACAAAATGGTATTGTACATCAATGTTTTTAGTTTTTGAATGATAAGCAGGATTCTTTGCCATAAATATTTCACTTTGAATGTCACAACTTACCTTCATAGATATCTTCTCAACACCAATTCCTGAACAAAACCTTTGAATCCATACCGCTTCTTTGCTTCCATGAGTGGCCACAATGTATTATGATTCTATTGTTGAGAAGGCTACAACTACTTATCGCTTAATCATCCATCTTATTGCTCCACCGAACATATTGAAGACATATTTGTTGGTCGACCTTCATCGATCCAGATCTCCATCCTAGTCGATGTTGACAAAGCCATGTACATCTAATATACCATTGTCACCTATAGGTTTTCCTTGGTATCATATAGCATAGTCCTTCGTGCCACACAATTACATGAATACTCTCTTGACAATTATCTAATGCTCCTTTCTAGGTGTCAACATGTACCTTCTCAACACTCCCACTGCATGGGCAATGTCTGGTTGAGTGCAGACCATCACATACATTAGACTACCAACCACACTTGCATATGGAACACGTGCCATGTCCTCTATTTTTTCTTGTGTCTTTGGATATTGTTCAACATTAAGCTTTTCTCCCACAGGAATTGACACCTTCAACAATTTGCAATCCTGCATTTTGAATTATTTCAGAATTGTTTCAATATACTTCGTCTGATTCAACCAGATCTTTCTAGCAGCTCAATCTCTCTTAATCTCCATTCCTATAATGAATTTAGAGGCACCAAGATCCTTCATTTCGAACTTGGAGGATAAATTCTTCTTCACCTCCTTTATTGTGTCCACGTTTTTTCCAATTATCAACATGTCATCGATATACAAAGCTACATATATGGAACACCCACCTTATTCCTTGTAATATATGCAGTGATCATCTTTGCTTCTCACAAATCCCAAACCAAGGATGTATGTGTCAAAATTTCGGTACCACATCCTTGGTGATTGCTTTAGACCATAAAGGGATATTTTGAGATTGCACACCAACTCTTGCTTTCCCTTTACTACAAATTATTCAGGTTGTTTCATGTAGATTTATTCTTCCAGATCCCCATGTAGGAACACTGTCTTCACATCCATCTGTTCTATCTCCAGATTGAATGTAGTAGTTGGAGACATTAGTACTCTAATGGAAGTCAGTTTTGCAACAGGGGAAAAAATCTCACCGAAGTCGACTCCCTCGACTTGGGAATAACCTTTCGCTACTAGCCAAGATTTCAACTTCTCGACTTGTCCTACAACATTCATCTTCTTCTTGAACACCTACTTGCTACCGACGAGATTGCTTCCACTAGCTAACTTGAATAAATCCTATGTATCATTCTTGTACAAGGATTCCATCTCTTCGACCATGGAGTCATTCCAGAATTTAACCTCTGCTGATTTGAGTTCCTCACTGACCAACTTGGGCTCATCGTCGATGGAATTTAACACTAATGCAAAATGGAAGTCGGGAGGAATATACCTTTCAACTGGTTTTCTTACTATTTCTAACCTCCTTACCAAAGGACTTAGTTGTTCCACCTCTTCCTCAATTTCAATCAACTCTTCCGAATCATGTTCTTCGTTCCTTAGTTCAAACTGCACCGTAGCAAGGTTATTCTCGATTTGAACAACTTCCTCAGGCTCAGATTTACCTCTGACTTCTTTGAAGACCACATCTCGAATATACATTGATCTTCTTGATGTAGGATCCCATAGCTTATATCCTTTCATCCCTTATTTATATCTGATGGAAATACATTTGACTGCCTTCTTTTCCAACTTGCTCCTCTTTTCCTTGGGAGCATGCACAAATGCATCACAACCAAATACTTTGAGATGTGCCACTAAAGGATTATTACCAGACTATACCTCATTTGGAGTCATGTCGGCTAGCACTGACGAAGGAGACATACTCACCAGATATCTTACAGTCTCAAAGACCTCCGCATAGAATTATTGTGCCATCCTAACATCATTGAGCATGCTCCTTGCATTATCCATCAATGTTATATTCATTCTCTCCACAACTCCATTTTGTTTTGGGGTATATGGTGTGGTATTTTTGCATGCTATTCCACACTGCTACAAAATTGATCAAATTCCTTTCCACATAATTCACCACCATTTTCAATTCTCAACACTTCAATCCTTTTCTCTATCCGATTTTCCACAAGAGCTTTAAAATACTTAAATATCTTGAAAACCTATGAATTCTTCCTTAGGAAATATATCCATGTATTCCTAGAAAAATCATCTATGAAGGAGACATAATACATGGATCCACCAAGTGAAGGCACTCTAATCGGGCCAAACACATCACTATGCACGAGTTTTAGAATTCCATTTGCTCTTGTTGCTCTAGATGGGAATTTCACCCAACTTTGTTTTTCATATATGCAATGTTTGCAAAAGTTGACGTCTAAACCACATTCAGGAAAGACTTCAACCATACCTTTGCTATTCATAGCTTGAATTCATTTTTCTCCAATGTGTCCCATCCTCTCATTCTATACCCTGGTCGGGTCGATTTCATCATGTCTTGTCGAGTCAATTTGAACTGACTTAGCTCGATTTGAGTTGCATTGTGTTGACATAGAGTCGATTCGAGTTGCAGTCAAGTTGATTTCAGGGGAAACAGTGTTGTTGCATCCAGTCGAGTTGACATTCCCTAACATCTTGTACAAGGTACCAATCCGAAATCCTTTCATTAATACCATCGCACCTTTGAACATCTTACACAAATCATTCTGAAACAGAGTATGCACACATGCATCACTCATCTTGCTGACAACTATCTGGTTTCTTGCCAAACTTGGAATGTGAAGCACACTTGAAAGGATTTTTTCCTCATCTTCCAGTGTCAGTCGGACTCTTCCCTGTCTGAAAATTCTTGTTGTCGAGTCATCTCCCAAGAACACATCAACCCCATCATATCTTTCATATTCACATAACCATTCTTTATGTGGTGTCATGTGATAGGATTCTCCCTAGTCAATCAATCAATAATCTTGATCCAATTATGTACTGGATGACACCAGGTACACATCACCTCCATTTTCTAAGGTCTTCTTTCTCTGAGTCGACTGCTTCTCATTAGATCCAACACTGACTTATGTTGCCTTCGAATTACAATCCTTTTTATAATTCCCAACTTTACTTCATTTCCAACACCTCCACGTCGACTGAGCCGGGGATTTAGATCTACCCTTCGAATTAAAATTTATACCAAATAATATGCCTTTATCTCTATATACCATTCGACCTCTCACTACCAAAGCATCTTTGGTCAATCCTTCCATTTTCTTCCTTCTCATTTCTTCTAAAATCAAAGAAGCAACCATGTCCTCTAGCGCTAGTGTGGTTGTATTACTCCCTATAGCCATGAATAAGCTATCTCAAGAGTATGGAAAATAACATAATAGGATGATACACTTCTCCTCATCAGTGATCTTAATATCCATAGACGATAATTGGCTTAACACAGTATTAAACGCATGGAAATGCTTAGTCACAAAACTTCCATCACTCATCCTCAAAATATACAGTTTCTTTCTGAGAAACAACTTATTTACGAGATATTTCAACTGGTATAAGCTTCCTATATTGTCCCACATTTTATTGGCTGAATATTCACCTCAGACATTCAGTAAAATTGAATCTGGAAGAAAAAGATGAATCATACTTCTTTCTTTTCTTTCAAGTTTCTCCCAGTCTTCCGTCGACATGCATTTCGTCTGGGTACCTGGACAGACTGTTGTCCATTATTCTTGATCTACAAGAAGATATTCCATTTTAAGCTTCCAAATATCAAAATTTGGCCATTGAATGTTTCTATCTCTATTCTGGAATTGCTTGCCATTCTTGACCATGATCTTTAACACAATTTATGACTTACGACTCTTACTATACCAAGGTTTTAGTTCTCAGATTCAAGATTGGAAAATCAAGATGTGATATAATCAAAGAACAACACCGCTCTGATAACTCACTTGTCAGGGAAAACCTAATCTTTGATACCACATGTTAGGAAATGAAAGACACTTCCAAACTAATCCTAGCAGAAGAGAAGAATAATTTAACCAAGAATGCAAATGACACAAGCAATCACATAATACATTGAGATTTTACCCTATAAAACCTTAACCGGGAAAACCAACATTCCTTTGAGCGTTCTTCTCTATTGTTGTCTTATTCAATCAGAATAAAAGGTTATGTGTCTAACCTTGGTCCACACCTAAGAAACAATCGACATCATACCCTCTTTCATCAACAAGAACAACCTTGTATCCAAATTGGCTTACATATGCATGACCATCAACCTACAATTACACATGCATTAACTTTCATAAGTGCATTCTACTATTACCCTTTATAGTGTTACAACACACCTCATTATAGACTTTAAAACAGGAAAAACCCTAAAGATTGGTGCCCAAAAATTACTGATCCATGCATATCATTGGTTACAAATCCCGTAAAACTTGGGATTCTATTACATTCGACTCCAAGTCGAGTTTACCAGTCAACTACCAATCAACCTTCATTCGGTCTCTAGTCAATCGTCTCATGCTCACACATCGACCTCTTGTTGGTTGAATTCCCATTGATGTCTTCCACTTCAAATTTACCTATTCGAATCCCTAGACCTTCAACTTGATGTCAGTCCACCTCAACTTCGACCTGTTGTCAATCCACCTTGACCTTCGATCGTTAGTCGATTCACCTCGACTAGACTTTCACTACAAATAATATAACAACCCAACAAGTAGTTGGGGAAAAACCTGCAAACCCGCAACTCTGTTATTGTTGTTGATTGACAATATTGGTGCTATTTGTTTTCTATCCTAGGTTATTACTTGATGGTAGACAACATATTGGGGTCTCTATGTATACATTGAAGAGGATTGGAAGGGAAAATTTCTCTGAGGGACTATTGAACAATGAAGGAGTGGGTCTTCATTGTGTTGTGTGGGGCAGTGGACGAGAGTGTGATGGATAGATTAATTGTTGAAAGAGGGTATGGAGAGATCTATAGTGAACAAATAGTTTTTTATGAGAGTAATGGGTTGGGTTGAGTGATATTAGAACCCCATAGGATATTCCTTCACATTGGTTGCATCATGGTTTAGCATGGGAGTGGAATTCATGGATGATTCCTATGGCTAGGTGGAAAATCCCTCCTTAGAAACTATTTTGGCGGACATGGCTTTATGTGAAGATAAGTATTCATGGTTTTCCTTTTGTGTAATTCTTTTTTGTTTTACTCATGTATTTAGTTTCATGGGTAATGAAAGAATTCATAATATGCATTGTTATTTCCATCTCTATTTTATATTTGCATATGAATTCTTTGATTTACTACTATTAGAAGTTAAATTCCACCTCGTAGATGGTTTATAAGGCAAAGAATACTTGTGCGTAGTGTTGGATGGCCAAGGTAGGAATTTGGGGACACTACATAGTCATATCACAAATTTTGGTTTAACATTGGTATTGTAGGGTTTGGAAATTATAATTTTCTTATAGAGTTATAGTCTACATGTCAAGTGTTTGACAAAATGTCTCAATGAAGATTCACAAAAAAAGTATGCTAGATTAATGAAATTAATTTCTTGAGGTGGATTAATGTTGAAAGGCATATGTTGCAAATCTCGTGTTATAGAACTAAGCTTTATTGGGTAGAAAGTAAGAGTGTTTAGACGAAATTTCATAGTTTCATCCCAATTGTTTGACTAAAACACCTCAGTGAGGATTTGGGAGAATGTTATAAGCATCCAATATGTTCAGCTATTGGTATTAATACATGGCATGCATTGGTATTAATGGCTATGAACAAGTGTTGGAAGTAAAACTAATTTGATTTCATGAGGCCCATGGTTTAACTCTATTGAAATTGGGAAAAATGGGTAAAATTGGTATCTATATATATATATATATATATAGATATTTCCAATGATTAAAGTTTGAATTGTTAGAAATGTATTTGACTTCAGTCTTAGGAGTAGAAGAATACAGGATCATGAGTTGAAATTCATGGTTTATGTCTAGGAAAGTCCAATTCTTAGACAATAAGGGTGGTTTTATATATTTGTAATTCCTATATGTGTGGAATTAGTTGGTAGCACTAGAATAGAGACACAAACTAAACAAATGATATTACCACTAGTTCCATTGCAAGCATGGAGGAGGAATGTCCTATTTGGATTGAAGGATTCCTTGTTAAAATTCCAAGACTAGTTGAGATATCATCCTTTAAAATGTGGTTGGATGGATGATCCACATTGGTTCATGGTGTTTCAAAGGTGGCATGAGTGTACAGGTCATGTTTTATTGTGAATGGCCCAAATCTAATCACCCATGTGATATTAATAGCTGAGGGTCTATAATAGAGTTTGAAAACATTGGTCATGGAGTTGTTCCACATTTTTGTTTTGAGCCCTGTTGACAGGTCCAAATGGTTTGTCAAGTAGGTATGGGAGAATTCTCTATGGTAGATCTCAATCAGACCTAATCTTGTTTGGGGTAATGTTTCTGACCAGTATGTGGGCTTGGTTTCCACTAAGAATTAAAAGAAAAAAAAAGGAAAGACAATATATTGTCCCCCAAAGGATTCTAATTAACTCTAAATATAATCTAAAATGAAATAAAACTAAATAATCGAACTATTTCTAACCTATCATGTAGGAGAAAAACTAATAAGAATGAATATAGTCAAATATAGTGTTATTGAAAGTTGAAAGTGTAGATAAAACATGTAATATCAACATTGTATTCTTTAGGAATTGTAAGAGTAGGAGTAATCCTAAACACAACACATATAAATAATTCATATCAAAAGCATTCAGAAAAAACCACAACAAACATATTAGTAGAAAAGTCCCTAATACATTTGACAACAGTTATGATAAAAAAATGTCTTTTGCTTCTTATTCATAAAGAGATAAGAGTATCATCCCTATGTACAATTAGCAAAATTCCTCTCTTATATTCAATGGTATTCCTTTTATAAAACAAGGAATACCTTTCGTCTTCTATAACAACCAATAGTTATTATCTCTTCAACTTGCTTATTTTTTTCCTTAAATGATTCGAATTCCTCATATAATTTCACAAATGAATATACAAGTGTTATAAATATAAGTTAAACAAACTCCTAAATAGTTGATATTGCTACAAGGATATTCATGAGTGATATTTATTAAAAATATCATTGAATTTTCTTGGTTGTGCCCTCTTTTGTTCTTCGAATGTTCCTGGTCATTTTTTGTGTTAATCTAGTGAGACAAAGTATTCAATATTCTTCTTCTTATCTGCTTCAGATTTCTATTGTGTTCTTACAGACCTGATTTCATCTCTCAGATCTCAAGTTACGGTTTCCTGAACATTGCACAGTCTATTCCCCTTAAAATTCATGGCTCTCTTTTCTTCAAATTTTCAAATCTTTTCCATCTCTAATCTTGTATGAATGCCTCTTCCAACATGTTCGCTTTCTCAAGATATTTCCAATAGGCTATCATGGGCCCGATTTGGACTCATGGAGCTCAAGATATGGCTTCTTGAAGTTGGTACTCAACAACCATTGATTTGATCATGGAGATATTTGGACCATTGATCTTCAATTCTGAAAAACTTATCCCACATGCACCGTGTCTATTGAAACTTCATGGTATATATTGTTTTCCCTCCTTCATTTAGTTTGTGTGTGAAATTAGAGGTGTTATAGAACCTATAAACTGAAAATAATAAAATAATTCAAATAACCCAAATACCACAAATTAAAATTAATTAAAATATTACAACTCCCACAAACCATATGCTAAGTCCTAAGGTCATTCCCACATGGAAATCCCCACATAGTTGCGCATGGTAAAAACATGGAAATCCCCACATAGTTGGACATGGTAAAAACCCCTGTGGTGAAACCTGGTAAGGTCCCACATAGGTAAATGCCATTAAATAATAAAAATAATATAAACCAATGTCCAAAGTGAGGAAAGACATGTTGCATCAGAAAACCCACACAGGTATGCATGTTCTGCAAAGGTAAGTTCGATGGGCTCGGGTCTCGAAAAGTATAAAAAATAATATAATTAATTAAATAAATAATAATAAATCAAATCAAATTTTGAACAAAGATTTAAAATAATAAAATCAAATCAATATAAAAATAATATGTAAAAATAAAATAAAACTAAAATGAAAGAGGAAATAGAAATAAAAAAAAAATGAAAAAAAAACAAATATATACATATGAAACATACATTTGGGATTTAGGGGGAAATGTATAATGTCAGTAGTAATTTCCCTAAGTAAAGCAATTTCCCCATGTAATAACAATTCACCCATGTGAAAATTGGTTTCTAAAGTAAAATTTATTTTCCCATGTAACTCAAAACCCATGGGAACTTTTGGGAAAACCATGCGAAATCAAAACCATGTGGTTTTGTAAAACCATGGGAAAATTATGAATGAAAATGAATAAATAAATAGAAGAATAAAATAATTAAAATAAAAAATAAAAATAAATAATTCATATAAAAAAATAGGAACAATTAGACTTAGTTCCACACGAGTCAAGGTTCCATCCCTACTCAGGCTTCCACACCTGTCATGGTTCCACACCTAGGAACCAAAAAAAGAAGTAGGGCATATCATGTAGATTTTGAATAACCTGGATATTGAATCGATTAAACACATCAAATTGAGATTAATATCTCATGAATCTGGAGGTGGAAAATGGAAAGTGACCAGGGGAGAAAGTGATGACATGTCACACAACATGTTAATGTCAAAAAAGTAACCCATACAATACAAAGGAGTTTGACGCTAGTTGGGTGCATGGACATGTCAATCTGATCAAGGGGAAAATCGTGGAGGGGAAACATCATAATCTCGCAAGGAGAGGGAATCCAATAGGATCAGGGAACAAAATCCCATGTCAAACAATGATGCATGAATCTATAGGTGTCAATATCTAAGCAAGCATTGGGTGACAATATATTAAGGTTCAACATCCGAGAAGATCAATATGCCTTCAGAGAGAGGGGAGGCTGAAAGGAGAACCTGATAGAGATCATTCCGAGGAATCTCACGCCTTTCATACCTCAAAAATATCACAAGGGGATTCACTTGGCCAACTCGATCAGACTAACCCGATGAGGGTAGTGTGGTAAAGATCAATGTTCCAGCCACATAATACAATACCATAAAATTTAGGCTTTGAAAAGGAAGTTAATATAGGACATAAGAAATGATGCAATGATAATGATAGTAAATTCCACTGAGGTTTTGGAAAATACAAGGATTAATTTCGAATGTTGAATGTTGGCTTCAAATGATAGACAAGATCAAAATAGTGAGAAGTCTATTCTAGAGGAATAAGATCAAGAGATCCCCCCGTGCATTTCAAGGCTAAAGAAGTCATGTAAAGGAAATTATTCTACAACCATGCTCCTACAACCATAGAAAGAATAAAATTAGTTATGCAACGATGAAGATACTTTCCAATATATCATAAACATTCCATTCCTTTCCTTTTTCCTTCAAAAAACTTATGAATAAGTGTTGGATTTGTTTTCAAAAAGAAAGAATAAGTTTCTCAAAGATAATCATCTATGATATTTTCCTTTCATAAACATCTTGTTGTTGTAGATAAACGTCATGAAATATGCATGTATCTAACCTCAAACTCATATAAAGAATTAGTGATCTTGTGATTATAGTTATGAGTTTAAACTGAAGAATATGATTAACATATGAGAGCTTCAACATAAATTACAACATCATGTATAACATGAAAGCATGAGGATG
>SNQJ01S0021620.1:159654-179060 GCA_010110895.2 Picea sitchensis | reverse complement strand
TCAATCATGATAAGACAATAATGAGTCATCTATACATTTTTCCAACAATGCATCATATAACAATGGAACCACATCGATCAATCTTCATCATGTATCCATGACAACTCATTGATCCATCTTCATATATGCATTCTCATCAAGGAAAATACATATTATATTAAATCAATCATCAATCAATCAATCCTTTGACATCAATCAATCACTTGACATCAATAAATGACATCAATCAATCAAACCATTGGCATCAATGACAACATGATCCAACAAGAACGTCATGAAAGAATACCTCCCTAGCTATGAGGGAGTGTTGATGTTTTGGTAAAAGCATGACGTATTCCCTCCTAGAAAACTTTTCTTAGAGAAGAAGGAGATTCCAAGAATTCAAAGGAAGAACATTGAACAATTGAAGAATACCCCGAAAGAGAAGTCGACCCACAGCAAAAGAATAAAGAGGAAATATAATTTCTAGGAACAAAAGTCGACTCACGTGAAAAGATAAAGTGAAAATAGAATTCTAGGAAGAGAAGTCAGCCCCAACTAAGTGACTTGAATACTATAAATAAAGTGACTCCTTGCGTATTTGTTCACTTACTCAATAAGAAGGCACAAGTTGAAGACAAGAAGAGGATGCATCTACTGCAACAACTGGGGTTTCTTGGTGGTTTTGGTGATTTCTATTGTGCGTTATCTCTGGAAGAGTTGTGCTAGGATCGTGACACAGTTGTCTACCCTTTCTAGGGTTTGACAAAGGGAAAATATAAGTTATTGTTATCAAATTTTCTTCATTATTCGGTTTTTTTCTTGTGAAGAGAGCTTGTTCATGGTTACATTGTATTATCATAAATATTCTCTGTAAGAAAAGTTGGCTGGGTTTTTCCCCGAGTTTTGGTTTTTCCCAGGAAAAATATTTGTGTCTTCTTGTGTTTGTCTATTTTATTATATCTTAAATATATGGTTATTGAATGTAATAGAAGATATAAATACTTTGGTAAATCTATTTCTCTAAAAATTTAATAAAATATAACAATACTCCTTTACCTAATGGCCTAATATATAGATGATCTCTTCTGAAGAATGAGGAAACAAAACATCATCAAATTCACAAGCCCATCCAAAAGGGACACACTCAACCAAGTTCCTCACCTTTTTGTAGCCCAAATGTATTGGTGCAAACTAAGGATGGGACATGGTGACTTTGTTTTATCTATAAATCCCTGGAAAAAATCAATGTCAAGATTTGATACCCAATCCCCCTGATTGACGATCTTCTTGATCATCTTAAGGGTGCCAATTTATTTATTAAGAATGACATGAATTTAGGCTACAATGAAATCCTCATTGACCAAATTGATGTATGAAAGACCACCTTCAAGTCTAAAGAAGATATTTTTGAGTTGTTGGTCATTCCTTTTGACTTGACTAATGTTTTTGCAGCATTCATTTGGATAATGGATGATATCTTGCAATTGTTCACAAAATATTTTGTGGTCGTATACTTGGATGGCATCCTCATATTTAATAGAAGTTGGGTAGAACATTTGTAGAACATTCATCAAATCCTGATCACTCTGCGACAACACAAGTTATATGATTATACATAGAAATGTTCATTTGGCATGTTGAGAATTTAGTATATAGGATACATTATGGATGAACATTGGGTGTGTTAGTGATATTTCTTGTCTCGGGATTAGGCGTACCCAGGCTTGCGGTTTGCATGGGAAGCGCCCGAGCGTAGCACGAGAGAATCCTATTTTTTTTAGCAGCAAGTCAAGCGAGCGAGCGAAGTTTCTGCCATCGGCGACCAAGATCCATCCATATAAGCGAATCGACGGCCATCGGGTTTTCAGGGCTGACCAATTACCCGGGGTTGAGCATGGGGAAGCGCCATGGGTCAAATTGGATTTGGACCGTCCGATCTCATTGGGACAGATGGCAAGTCTATCGGCATATCGCAGATCGGGGTTTCGGGGAGCAGGCACCCCTTGTTTCATGCATTTCGAAACCTCGAACCCCGAATTTCCAATAGTGCTCAGGACCCAGCCCATGGTTCTGGAGCATGATCGTAAGAGAACAAACCTCGAGGAGGAGCATTTATGTTTTTCATCTGGCCACTCAGGCCCCGAAGCGTCGAGCTAAAATCTCATAAGGAAGGCATTGTGATGTTCTAACTGCCAATTCGACATGAGCTAAATCCCAGTTCCTGTTGGAGATTAATGAAGAAAAGAGAGGGTGGTTCAAGCCTCACCTCACGCATTTATTACAGAGTATGGAGGTCCCGGCCGAAAGTCTACCCGGGAGGGTCCCCTGTACCATTTCTCCTCAGGGAAGCCACGCCAAATCTTCAACTCGCTAGAAGAACCTGCACACGCCAAGTCAACATTCAAAGGGTTTAGCTACCTCTGGTGCGGGCCATGCCGAATTAAGGCAGTTTATGACAGAGCAATGCAGGCCAGATTTGATTGAGGCGACGCCATCCATTGAAAGTTTTGAGACGCCTCTGCTGGGCGAAAGGAGGGGAAGAGTATAGTATATGTAGGCATTTTTGCCATTTTGTAGGCATCGATGGTTGAGCAGAGCTCCCTACTGTAATGTTTTAGCAGCTATTCTAGTTTTCGACTTATGCATATGTATATGAGATTTCTTGTTTTATAACAGACAGTTCTTCTTACTCCGTCTAATTTTCATCTCATGTTAAGAGAGTTCGTGAATGACTGAGTCGTGAGAATTATTGCAGTTCTGTTATGATAAATGATTTATTATTGCACAATTGTATTCTTTGGCTTTGAGTTTGAATGTAAGCCGATCTTGTGTTTAAATGCCTTCTCCTACAGTCTGTTAGAAACCTGCTGTTTATAACAGAACCCCCCTTTCTCTTGTATAAGTCTTCCGCCTGTTCACCCTTTACTACAACTCACTGTCTGAAATTTACGCAAGACCTCACTTGCTCATGCATATCTGGCTTGGTTTCAGAGTTGGAATGTTATTGTTTTGAGTTTACTTCCATTCGATCACCCATCTATAAAAACCCGTGACATAAAACTGATGGGCGTCGGGCTCTGCTCCTGCAAGCAATCCAGGAGTGACTTTCGACGCTAACATTTCTGGCGCCGTTGCCGAGGATGAAATTTAAGAGTTTCCCCAGAAATTGAACGACATTGAACCTCTGAATTCTGAAGGTGCATCGGGTATCAGAGCCTTCGAAAATTGTTGTTCTGCACCTGGCGACTCCATTGTGACGACTCCACTGTGGTGAGCCTGCGACCTCAATTGTGGCTTTCAGAGGCAGACACACGAGGTCCCATCCTCAGCTGCCTCTAGTTACGCCTGGAGCTGATCGGGAGGTGGTTCTCGATAAAGAAAAGGCCCCTGAAGGAGAAACTGCTGCTTCCGAACCAGGTAATTTGTAGAAGCTCCATTCTCTCCGCTTCAGTTTCCTGGTAGACCGTCTTCTGAAGCTTCTAGCTTATTGAATTTTGGGAGTGTTCCTGTTGAGTTTTCCCCCCCTGGTCTGGGATTAGACAGAGAAATCCTTGTCACTCCCATCTCCTCTGAAGCTGTATCCTGGCGCAGACCTACAACCGCTAAATATTTCCCCACTCCCAGCTTTACCGCCTCTCCTCTTGCTGCGGTCACCGCTTCTGCACAAAGAGAGACATCCGATGGCTTTATCTCGCTATGCTTCTCCTTGAATCCCCTCTTGTTTCCCTCTCCACTCAGAATCTCGTCCCCAGTATCCCCTTTCCGAACTCCTTCTCCTCCGAGTTCCTCGCCGCACAATATCCCTATGGCAGGACCAAATCCCCCCATAACCAGAATGGAGGCCATTATAGCCACTAGGTATGCTCCCCTCGTGCTACCTCAACAGCTTAATGCCCTTCCAGCAGACGGTTACCTCAAGCAGCTGCCTAAATTTATAGGTGAGGGGGACATATCTGCAGAAGAACATCTGGAAGCCTTCTACAGTTTTACAGATGATAATGTCATCATGCACGCATATGTATGGATGAGGATTTTTGTCCATAGCCTTCAAGGCTAAGCTAGAAAATGGTTCAAGGCCCTGCCTCCTAGATCTATCAATGGGATAGAAGCGTTGGATGGTGCCTTTTTGAGACAATGGGGAGATAAAAAGGATTTCGTGTATTACATGACTGAGTTTGGGTCTTTAAAGAGAAAAGAGGGGGAGTTTGTCTTCGACTTCTTCAAGAGATTCAATAAAATGTACAGCAGAATCCCAGCTGAGATAAAACCCTCCGAAGCCTTCGCAAAGATCACTTATGCTAGCACTTTTGATCCTGAGTTCTACCTACTGTTGAGGGAAAGAAGAGCCGCTACGCTGGCCCACATGCAGGATGCGGCCGTGGAGGTAGAATCTAACATATTGGCTGTAAACCGACTCAGGAATGCAGGTGATAGAAATACGTCCAAGAACAGGCCTGAAGCTTCCTCATCCAGTTCCTCTCCCCTGCCCCATCAGATAGATGAGACGGCTAGAGCACTAAAATCGCTTTCTGCCAGGATGGAAAGGTGGGAATTAGAGGGGAAGCCCATGTACAGAAATCCCCAGAACACTGATAATAGAGGTTTCAGACGACCGTCTAACAATATGCCTCAGGTTTTCCCGAGGGAACAAAGGGGAAAGGAAAGAGAAGATCAAAGGGTTTAAACCCCCCTCCAAAAAAACCTAGTTGATCATGAGGAAAGAGAGGAGACAGACGAGTTTGGCCCTGAAATTCACTGTATTGAAGAAGCTCCTCCTTTTCCCCATTTGACACAGTCTGCATATGAAGAATCACTGATGAACATTCAAATCCATGAATTGGGTAAAGGAGAAAGGGCTGGTCAAACTTCTAACAGATATAATCTCATATCAAGAAGGAAAGAAGGAGACTTCGACAGCCCAAACCAGCCCCTTATAGCAAAAAGGCCTACTAGATCTGCAGCAGCCGCTACTAAAGATAAAAGAACTCAGAGTGCTTTGCCCGCAGCCAAAGAAACTGTCACCGAGGTAAGGGAAGATTCTAAGCCTATTCTATCCTTTAATTTTGAACATGAAATTCAAAAGATCAGGATCCCTATTCCCCTCTCAGAGCTAGTCAAAAACGAAGATTGTAAAAGATCCCTCTCCAAGCTACTACAATCCGAGTCCCCCTAGCCTCCCTCTGACTCAGTAAACCTTCAATATGAGAAGCCAGTAGTCGTCTTAGGCCCCATGGTAGAAGACAGAGATGACTCATCCCCTCCCTTCTACACATCCCTGAACATACATGATAAAGTGTTGCATGACTGCCTCATGGATTCAAGGGCTTCCCATAACCTTATGCCAAAAATAGTCATGGAAGAACTGGGACTCGAGGTGACAAGAACTTATCATGATTTATATTCTTTTGACTCAAGGAGAGTGCAGTGTCTAGGAGTCATCAAAGACCTGGTGGTTTCCCTATTTCAACTGCCCATGAAAAGTGTGGTCATGGATATTTTGGTAGTCGACGTTCCCCCCAAATTTGGTATGCTATTGTCTAGGTCATGGATTAAAAATCTTTGAGGGACACTACATATGGATCTCACATACGCCACCATTCCGGTCTTCGGAGGGGAATGAAGGAGGTTATACAGAGAAGCCCAACTATCCTATATTGTCAGTGATGAAGCAGACCCCACCAATCACCCGATCTTTGCACTTGACACCGACTTGGGGTCTAGTTTGCTGCAGCTTACCGATGCCCCTGAAAGCTCTTTACTAATCAGAAAACATCCTAGCCCTGATCATCCAATTTCCCCTCAAAGCCCCTCTGTGTGGAAGATGTTTTTTCACGGAGCTTCTTCTAGCGAGGGCGCTGGCGCTAGAGTGGTTTTCATATCACCTTGTCAAGAAGCCGTGTCCCTGTCATACAAGCTAGAATTCGAGATCACCAACAACATGGCAGAGTATGAAGCTCTTGTTCTGGGTATGAGGGCCGCAAAGGAAATGGGAATTAAAGAGATAGCAATATTTGGAGATGCTGAGTTGATTATTCAGCAGGTAAGGAATGCTTATCATGCCAATAATCCCCAGCTCAGAAATTATCGGAATGAAGTATGGGATCTTATCGATAATTTCTTCTTGGCTTTTAACATTTCTTTCATTCCGAGGGGAGAAAATACTTTGGCCAATTCCTCAGCTGTCTCAGCTAGTTTACTCAAATTTCCTCTGTCGCCTATGGTAAAAAATGATGTTGATATAAGATATAGGCCCTCGGTGCTGGATAATGTCAAGCATTGGAAGGTGTTCGAGGATGATCCAGAACTCGAAAGGTTTCTCAAATCAGTTGATGAATTTTCTACGGTACACATTGATCAAGATCCCGATACAGAAGGTGACCCTCACCCTGAGGTGTTTTTGAACAAAATTGCTAATCATCGGATTATCCAGCTGCCTAGCAATCACATCCCGAGAGGACTAGTCCCTTTAGAGAGACAATTCGATGGGAACGACATGGAAGTAAAGGAAAAGGTATCGAATGAAGATGCTGATACAACCGAATGCAACATTGGCACGCAGGAAGAGCCCAAGTTTGTCAGATTATCAAGCATCCTGACCAGTGAACAGAGGGCCGAGTACATGGAGTTGCTGAGAGAGTTTTCCGACGTGTTCGCTTGGACCTACAAAGACCTCAAAACATACGACACATCTGTCATTGAACACAAAATCCCGTTGAAGGAAGAAGCTAAGCCGTTCAGGCAGAAGCTAAGACAGATAAATCCCATGTTACTGTCGGTCATGGAAAAGGACGTCAAGAAGCTATTAGATGCATAGATCATCATCCCCTTGAGATATTCCGAATGGGTGGCCAATTTGGTTCTGGTAAGGAAGAAAAGCGGAGAAATCAGGCTTTGTGTCGATTTCAGGAATCTAAATAGAAGCTCAAAGAAGGACAATTAACCCCTACCCAAGATGGAACACATACTGCAAAGGGTAACTGGTGCATCCAGGATATCTATGATCGATGGGTTTTCTAGCTATAATCAGGTATCGGTCATGCCTGAGGACAGAGAAAAAATAGCCTTCACCACTCGTTGGGGAACATTCATGTATGCCAAAATGCCATTTGGGTTGATGAATGCAGGAGCAACATTCCAGCGAGCCATGGATATAGCCTTCATCGGAGAAAAAGACCAATTCGTGGTGATCTACCTAGATGACATCACAGTCTTCTCCAGGTCTGATAAAGAGCACCGCTGTCACTTAAGGAAAGTTTTCTCAAAGTGTCGGAGATTTGGTCTTTCCCTGAATCCCAAGAAGTCCCTGTTCGCTATGATGGAGGGCAAGTTGCTAGGCCATATAGTGTCGGCTGAGGGAGTGAGAATTGATCCTAGCAGAGTGGAGGCAATTCAGACCCTGTCACTTCCCAGATCTAAGAAGGAAGTTCAGGCCTTTTTGGGGAAGATTAATTTTCTGAGGCAATTTGTCTCAAATTTTGCTGAGCTAGTGAAACATATCACGGCCATGCTCAAGAAGGGAAATGAAGTGAAGTGGACCGCTGAGGCCAGGGCATCTTTTGACCAAATAAAAAGGGCACTAACTGAGGCACCTGTGCTGATTGGTCTAGATTATTCCAATCCGTTCCTATTTTTTTCTTTTGCTTCTTTTGATACGGTAGCAGCGGTGTTATTGCAGAAAAATGAGGAGGGGTGAGAGCATCCCATTGCCTTCTTCAGAAAGGCGTTAAGAGACGCAGAGATCAGGTATGAAATCATGGAAAAATAGGCCTATGCCTTAGTGAAATCTCTCAAAGCTTTCAGAGTTTACGTCTTGCATTCCAAAGTAACAGCATACGTT
Organism: Picea sitchensis; assembly: GCA_010110895.2. Classification (NCBI taxonomy): domain Eukaryota; kingdom Viridiplantae; phylum Streptophyta; class Pinopsida; order Pinales; family Pinaceae; genus Picea; species Picea sitchensis. Next base: position 171,241 of record SNQJ01S0021620.1, on the reverse strand, counting down.
CCTTCAACTTCTGTGAAGGACATCCTTGTACAGCCCGACGTAGATGGGAAAAGAGGTCGATGGATCACTAAAATTCTGGAATTTGACTTAGAGATAAATACCACCAAGTTGGTTAAGGGGCAAGGTTTAGCTAAGCTACTGGCTGAATCCAACTGCGAATCCTTGGGAGTTTGGTTCATCAATACTCACCCAGGATCTCAGCAAGATGAATCACCCAGCCAATGCTCTCAATATGGCTTATCGCTCGCAGAATGTGCTTGGTATCGTGACATTCTATATTTTCTGCAGGAGTTGAAGCCCCCAATGGGATGGGAAAAAGCAAAGAGAGGGCTCTAAAGCTCAAGGCAGTTAGGTATTGCCTCATTGACCAAGTCTTGTACTGGAAAGACCCTCTAGGGGTATTTCTGAGATGCCTGGACCCGCATGAGGCCCAGAAGGTTACGTTTGATTTTCATAGTGGCCTTTGTGGAGGTCATCATTTCTGGAAGACCATAGCTCACAAGATACTCCGAGCTGGGTATTAATGGCCCACTTTATTCCCCGATGTTTGCAGGGAGATCAGAGCTTGCATCAAATGCCAAAAGTTCTCAGGAAAACAACAACTCAAATCACTGCCATTAAAACCCATAGTAGCTTCGGCACCTTTTCAGCAGTGGGGGTTGGACTTCATCAGAGAAATTCATCCTCCCTCAAGTGATCAGCACAGATGGATCCTAATTGCAAAAGATTATTTCACCAAGTGGATAGAAGCTGTCCCCACCAGAAGTGCATCACACAAAGTAATTATCATCTTTCTAGAGGATATCATAGCCAGATTTGGCTGTCCCAGCAGGATCGTCACCGATAATGCTGCTTCTTTCAAATCTGAATGTCTAATTAAGTTCTGTGAGTAGTTCCAGATCTCGCTAATTCACTCCACCCCCTACTATCCCCAGGGCAATGGTTTAGCGGAATCCTCCAACAGAAGACTGATAAATATCATCAAAATATTGTTAGAGGATAACAAAAGAGCCTGGGATTCAAAGTTGAAATTTTCTCTATGGGTCGATCGTGTCACAACGAAGAAGTCTCTAGGCACTTCGACGTTTCAAATGGTCTATGGAGCAGAGGCGATTTTCCCTACTCAGCTCGCTTTACCTGTGGCGAAGTTCTTTCAAGACTACGAGGGAGAACCAGATCATATGATTAGAAGAATTCATCAGATGGTGGAAGTACAGCAGATCAGAGAACAAGTGAAGGACACGGCTTATAGTCATCAACAGAAGATCAAACAGGCTTTTGAAAAAAAGGCCAGGAAGAAAGAATTCGAGATCGGGGATTTGGTATTTAAGTGGGACGCACCCAGACAGGATAAATGCAAGCACAACAAATTCGACGCCCTCTGGATCGGCCCCTTCAAAATATCTGAGATTTTCTCCAACAACACATACAAGTTGTAGGATCTGGAGGGTGAAGAAGTTTTCAACAACCCAGTGAATGGGCATTTTCTAAAAAAATGTTTTATTTGAGCCTTAGACGACTCCTCTGTTTGTAAATATTGTCCTTTTTACCTTTGTGTATTTTCTTTTTTCATGTTTTTCAGCTTAATAGGTGACTCCATAGCCCAATGGCAAGGCACTAAAGCTACGGAAGGAGTTCTTAGAGCATCGCAGGGACGACTCTATCCCCCATCGAGCCTAATGTTAGTGATATTTCTTGTCTCGGGATTAGGCGTACCCAGGCTTGCGGTTTGCACGAGAAGCGCTCGAGCGTAGCAAGAGAGAATCCTATTTTTTTTGGTAGCAAGTCAAGTGAGCGGGCGAAGTTTCTGCCATCGGCGACTGAGATCCATCCATATAAGTGGATCGATGGCCATAGGGTTTTTGGGGCTGACCAATTACCCGGGGTTTAGCAAGGGGAAGCGCCATGGGTCAAATCCAATCTGGACTATCCGATCTCATTGGGACAGGTGGCAAGTCTATTGGCATATCGCAGATCGAGGTTTCGGGGAGCAGGCACCCCTTATTTCATGTATTTCGAAACCCCGAACCCTAAATTTCCGATAGCGCTCAGGATCCATCCCATGGTTCTGGCGCATGATCGTAAGAGAGAAAACCTGGAGGAGGAGCGTTTATGTTTGTCATCTGGCCACTCGGGCCCTGAAGCGTCGAGCTAAAATCTCAGAAGGAAGGCATTGTGATGTTCTAACTATCGATTCGATGTGAGCTAAATCCCAGTACCTTTTGGAGATTAATGAAGAAAAGAGAGGGTGGTTCAAACCTCACCTCGCGCATTTATTACAGAGTATGGAGGTCCCGGTCGAAAGTCTGCCCGGGAGGGTCCCCTGTACCATTTCTCCTTAGGGAAGCCACACCAAATCTTCAACTCGCCAGAAGAACCTGTACACGCCAAGTCAAGATTCAAAGGGTTCAGCTACCTCTGGCGTGGGCCATGCCGAATTAAGGCAGTGTATGATAGAGCAATGCAGGCTAAATTTGATTGAGGCGACGCCATCGATTGAAAGTTTTGAGACACCTCTGCTGGGCGAAAGGAGGGGAAGAGTAGAGTATATGTAGGCATTTTTGCCATTTTGTAGGCATCGATGGTTGAGAAGAGCTCCCTACTGTAATGTTTTAGCAGCTATTCTAGTTTTCAGCTTATGCATCTGTATATGAGATTTATTGTTTTATAACAGACAGTTCTTCTTACTCCGTCTAATTTTCATCTCATGCTAAGAGAGTTTGTGAATGACTGAGTCATGTGAATTATTGCAGTTCTATTATGATAAATGATTTATTATTGCACAATTGTATTCTCTGGCTTTGCATTTGAATGTAAGCCGATCTTGTGTTTAAATGCCTTCTCCTACAGTCTGTTAGAAACCTGCTGTTTATAACAGAACCCCGCTTTCTCTTGTATAAGTCTTCCACCTATTCACCCTTAAATACAACTCACTATTTGAAATTTACGCAAGACCTCACTTGCTCATGCATATCTGGCCTGGTTTCAGAGTTGGAATGTTATTGTTTTGAGTTTACTTCCATTCTATCACCCATCTATAAAAAACTGTGACATAAAACTGATGGGCGTCGGGCTCTGCTCCTGCAAGCAATCCAGGAGCGACTTTCAATGCTAACAGGGTGCATGTGGAAACAACCTGTTATCACACAGTTTGTATTTTAGGTTACAGGCTACAAGATAATGGACAAACTAGAGTAACAGGAACCTTCCCCACCCACTGTCACCTCGATGGGGAGTTTCTTTCTTTTTAGGGAGGTTAGCCCAGGGGAGACGTCCCCGGTAACCTGGGGCTTGAAGAGGCAAAGAATATAAGGTCAAGAAGAAAGTTTTTTCCTCCTCTCAGGTTACCACCAGTATCAGATAATCCGGCTAATTAGCCAATAAAGAAGTGAAGTCCTTCTTGAGAACACCTGCTTGGAACAAGACAATAACAACACTATATGTATATTTGCAGGCTATAATTCAAAAGGTTAGTACTTCTTGATTATCTGATTTCATTTAACAAGCAATATAGCAGATAAGATGAGGTCAACGTTTTACTAGTTAGCCAATGAAAAATCATCGATTCATCAATATCTATCACAAAATGACCAAGCCAATAGCATTATCAATCAAAATTAGCTCAGTAAAGGCCTAATGTCATCATTAATTGCTGATTTAGAAGGGTTGTTGCATCAAGTATGACGTCAGCCCTGGTTAGTGGCGTTAGGGTTAGTTACGGTTTTGAAAATGAAGGTTTTAAAAGATGAATTTGAACACCTAAATCTCAACGTTGGAGAGAATACCAGTGCCTTAGGGTAAATGGAGTCAAAGTAAAGGAAAAAAGTCTCATGAGGAATTAAATTTAGAGACTAGAAGGTAAGGTTCCAAGGTGCTGCAATGCCAGGGCCCTAGAATCAAAACCCTAAGGGAAGGAGGCTCATTCCAGTGTTCTTGAGCAAGGCCTCATGCTCCTTCCTCTTTATCTAAACACACTTGGCAAAATGGCTAGCATCAAAGTACAGATCTAAGGGAGAAAAGTGTTGCAAGATCAAGGCCTTTCAAACCCTAGAAGGCTAAAACCTAGGTGTAGAATTAACTAGGCCTAGGACGTCTCCTCTCTTCAACCTATAACTTTAATGCTAAATCAGAAAAAAGGGAGAAAAGTGTAGCAATGGCTAGGCTATATCTTCCTTTATCAATGGCTAAAACAATTTCTCAAGCATGGGGACATATAGCAATGACCTACTAGTGTGCTTGCTACCTAGGGTTTCAAGATTCAACAATATAATAGCAAATGTAAGAAATTAATCCTACAACCATTCACTTAAGAAGTTTTGCATGAAAAATTCACTTACATATCATGAAGAATGCATAATCAAACCCTAGTTGTAAACCTTCCATGAGAGAAACACCACAAATGCCAAGAGAAATCCTCCAAGAAGAGTTGTGCCTCACTTCCAACACAAAAAATACCAAGAAAAAGGCTAAAAGATAGTCTCTCCTAAGAGAGTCAGTTTTTTTTATCTTCAAAATGAGGAAAAACGTCCTCTATTTATACCAATCCATGACCTTTTAATTAAAATTTAGGTCATTAAAATAGCCGACAAGGATGACTACAAAATTTACACTGTTTTTACATTAACTGCTAGAAAAATGACATAATATGAGCAAAAGAGGGACGTCAAGCCCTCTTGAGGGAGACGTTGGCCCTCTTTGGGAAAATACAGCATCCAGAAGTGAGACGTTGGCCCTTCTAGGGCATCCTCCAAGATGCCACATGTGCCAATGACCTCAACACACTGCCACATGCTCCAGATAAGGTCCAGCTCTCCTAGGTGACGTCATGTCCATCAAGGGGAAAACGTTCCATCTGCAATGGGTGATTCCCCCTAGGTCGGGCTCTGCCAAAGTGTCCTGGGTGGAATGTCCTTATTTCTTCTCGTGCAAAGGCTCATCATAACGTTGTCCTATCTTTGCCATCCTAGCAACCATCTGATGGGCTCTTCAGCCCCATGGAGGTCCGAGCTAATCATATCCCCATGTGTACCGATCCACTAGTACCTATCCATCGAGTATGGTCCTGCACATCAAAAACTTCTCCCTCCATGGGCTCATCAGTCCTTGGGATCATGGAAATGTCAATCATATTTCATCATTAAATTTATCAAATACATGCATAAAACCCCTAGCATATCCTCTAATAGCTCAAATACATTACACTGATCTACAATACAAAGTTGAAGAAATAGACAGAACAACCTATTGGGATGATATCCATAAGAAGAGGAAAGTTTCCACAGAATATCATTCAAGCCATGTACATGAAGTGATATGGTCTAAGGATGTCCAGTCATAGTGAAGACCAGGGGTAGGTATTGTTCGTGGTTCCCTTTGTAGGAGGTGAGCTGTACCCATCATGGATGCACTTTTTCGAAGCCCCTTTATTGCCTTTATTCTTTATTTATTTCTTTTCTTTCTTTTTACTTCAAGGTCTGACCAGAGGACACTGTCTTGGCATGGTGACCAGAGATGACAGTGTTACCCACTGGTATTTTCGCAGAAATGATAAGGCTGGCTCGTGATGAGACCCCCTTTCCCTTGGCCATGAAACCAAAGGTCATTTCCCTGGTGTGGTAACCAGATCATGGCAATGTCATACATCTATATACCTATAAACATAATGGGCCAGCTCGTGATGAGACCTCCCATCCTCTTGGTTAGGTCTTGTTTTATTATTTTTCTTCATGTCCCTTTTGTTTCTTATCAAGAGGCCTTTTATTGCCTTCTCGGGGATCCCTGGGCGAAGCATCTCTAGGTTTATTTTCTATGGATTTTATCTTTTACCAACTGCTTTTTACCCCCTAGGCCTTTATCCCCTTCTTCCCATAGGATGAAGTGTAACCCCTCAAGTAGGTCATCCTAATGCCCGGACTAGGGGAATGGGATGGATGTGTGGGAGATAAGATGTAAAGTGATAGTATGGTGGGAGCGGACGATGGCTCTTCAAATACCCCCTGGTGGCTAACCAAAACCCATGGATACAAGCTTGCTAGTTCACCCTGTTAATCCCCCAAACAATGGTCAAGTGGGTTAGTGTAAGATCCAAGCATTTGTCAGAAATGTAAGGAACCTGATGCATATATAAGAAAGTTATAACAATCAAACATGATACATACCATGATACCTGGACCAATTACCTCATGGAGAAATAGTTTTCTCTGATGCAAGTCCAAGCCGATGGTGATGGAATCTACTACTACTGACAGGACAAATTTGGTGAAGAAAAAGAAGGATGGGCCCTCCAGGGCCATGCTCAGGTCGATCCTACTCTCGGTAATCCATGTCTAGGACCTGTGGGCCTTGAGACATGATCTCCTAGTTATCTCTAAAGATCGGGGATAACATCTGGCTCCAACTCGGGGACATGTGCTCACCGTAGAGCGCATGAGAACCTCAACATCTCTGGCATAAACCTGCAGACCTTCACACACTTGAAAAGAAACATTAGCAACAAAAGGTTGGGTGGTATTGCCACCCCACAAAATATAACATGTATACATATGAAATAAAACAATCAGATGCATATAAGGAAACAAACAAGAAATGCAGATGGTATAATACACGGGAATGCCTACCTATTCATACTTACCTGTGGATTCAGGTTACCCCACCCTGGTGGGGTTTGAGGAGGTGCCTGCTGACGAGAACTGTGCGCCTTCTTCTCTCTAGTGTATACAGGTAATAGGAGTCATTAACTGACTTTCTCCTGACCTTAAAAGGGCCAAGCCAAAGATGATTGTTTTCTTTGATATTAGTAGGCTTCCCTTTATTGGCATCCCACATCCAAAACATGTCCCCCTCCTTGTACTCTTTGACTTTGAAGTTGGTCGTTCATTGAATAACCCTGGTGTATTGTGTAGAGGGAGGTGGGTGGGATTTTGCTATAAAGATTTCCTGTTGTGAAGGACGGATCCATACATCATATTCCACCTTCTTTAGTATTTTCACAGTCTTTGATTCATGAGTTTTGAGATCGTCCATGAGTTGTTGATATTCTTCTTTCATGGGCCATTCAATCTTACTCGAATCTTCCTCTTTTGCAAAATGCATATCGTTTGGAGAATATCTATGAGGAGTCAGCCCAGTTTTGTTACTTGTTTTTTCACCTTTGATGGGATCACTGGACTTTTTCTCATAAGTTGTAGTTACAGGTACACTATGGATACAACCAATAGTTCCACCTTTCAATGGTCCATCCAATCCTTGGAAAAAGTTGTCAAATCGTTCTTTAATAGATGGTACCTTGATGACTTCTCTCAAAAGGATGGTTATAAGCATCTTGGATAATGCCCCTTCAAGGTCAAAGTTCAAGTTAACCCTTTCAGTATTGGTCATTTTAGGAAATATTACATCCACAGGTGGCCTTTTTGTTTGGTCAGTGCAAGGTTGGTCCAACTTCTTCCTTCTATACACCTGGAACTCTAGTTTTTTTAGCTTTTCTTTTGATTCCTGGTCTAGTTTGTTTATTACCGCCATCCTGGCTAACCTGATTGCTTCTTTCATGGCCTCTTGATGCTCTTCAACGGTGATATTTATTTGAGGGCCTTCTATGAAGTGGTCTATGTTGTTTATTTGTTGATGGCCACCACTATTGTAGGGGCACTCATGTTCCCAATGTGCCTCACTGCATTGAAAACACCAAGGATTTTCATCCACAATGACAGTGTTTGGAAATTCTATGTCTTTGAAGATGTCTTCATTCCATTCGACGAAATTACTCACTCTTTGTATTGGATAACCATCTTCGTCCAAATATTCAGAGATATCAGAGGAATTGTCGGAATAATCATCCCAGGCTGCGTCCTTTTCTGTCAAGGGAAAAGTGGGGCAATCTTGAAACGAGTAAGGATCCACTGAAAAAGGTGTTTGTTCATCTTCCTCAGAATGACCAGTTTGTAATAATGTGGGAATCCCCTCAAAGGGAAATTGGTCATCTGAGTCCTGCTTTTCTAGAAAAGAAATTTTTAACATTTCACGAATCCTTTTAACCTTTTGCAGGATACAAGACATACTAGTGCTTGGATCGGTTTCTTTAGACTTATCAAGTTCACTTATATCTTGATCTTCCAACATTGGTGTGTCCAAGAGAAACAAGGCATCTTCAAAGTTAGGTTTTTTGTGAATACCCATGCCCAAATCCTTGGGTGGCTCATGTTGTCCTGAGGCATTCAAAACATTGTTTGTGTTCGAGAAAGTTGTGTTCCATTTACTTTTGGGAGGCATGAGTTTTACTTCAAGAATTTCCGGGAACTCAGGCTCAGCTTCAGTGACATCCTCATCACCAGACTCTTTGTGGTCATTATTATACGAGAGATTGAAATGATGAATGTAGTCTTCGAACTCAAGGTTCTGCTCAATCCGACAAGCAAAGTCTTGTGCTTCTTCTAGAGTCAAGGGTGACCTATATTTGAGAGTAAACTTCAAGACTCCTTCTAATGAGTTCAAGTAGTGTTGGAGGACAGCTTCTTCTGAGAAACTAGGCCTGATCTTTTTGAGTAAAAGATTGAATCTATCATTGAAATCCCTAATGCCCTCACTAGAGGCTTTGCAAATATTAGTGTATTGAGAGTAAAGGGAATCCATGCTTTATTTTTTACACCACTCTCTTTGGAAGGCTTGTTCAAGATCTTCAGGGCTCTTGATGCTTCCTTTCGGGAGTTCTTTAATCCATCTTCTGGCACTTCCGGTGAGTGAGCTCACAAATATCCTTAAGAAGACATTGGGGTGTTCTTGTCCGGATTGGTGAAACTGGAAAGCATCACAGAATTCAGTCCAATGAGAGTTGCCATAGGATCCATCTTCCCCTGAGAACTTAGGTATCCAGGACTCATCCTTCTTGGGTAGATCATGTAACCCCCCTTGAGTGTTAGGTAAACTTAAAGGACCAAAGAGTTCTTTATGAGACCATTTGGGAGAACTTACAGGGGTGACAGGATTTGTGGAGGTCATAGTAGTTGATGCAGGTATATACTGACGTCCACTACGAGTCGTCATTAGCTATTTGTGGAGTCGCCAGATGATTTTCTTGAAATAATCAAATAAAAGGGAAAACACCCTAGTGGAGTTGCCAGGTAATCTTGTAAAATAAGGCTCTGAGGCAAGGCTTACCGAAAAGGTTTGTCATCTGAGGAGAATTGACTCAGTGTTCCCCGACAACGGCGCCAAAATGTTATCGCGTAGTTTGTATTTTAGGTTACAGGCTACAGGATAATGGACAAACTAGCGCAACATGAACCTTCCCCACCCACTGTCACCTCGATGGGGAGGTTCTTTCTATTTAGGGAGGTTATCCCAGGGGAGACGTCCTCGGTAACCTGGGGCTTGAAGAGGCAAAGAATATAAGGTCAAGAAGCAAGGTTTTTCCTCCTCTCAGGTTACCACCAGTATCAGATAATCCAGCTAATCAGCCAATAAAGAAGTGAAGTCCTTCTTGAGAACACCTGCCCGGAACAAGACAATAACAACACTATATGTATATTTGCAGGCTATAATTCAAAAGGTTAGTACTTCTTGATTATCTGATTTCATTTAACAAGAAATATAGCAGATAAGATGAGTTCAACGTTTTGCTAGTTAGCCAATGAAAAAACACCGATTCATCAATATCTATCACAAAATGACCAAGCCAACAGCATTATCAATCAAAATTAGCTTAGTAAAGGCCTGGCGTCATCATTAATTGCTGATTTAGAAGGGTTTTTGCGTCAAGTATGACGTCAACCCTAGTTAGTGGCGTTAGGGTTAGTCATGGTTTTGAAAATGAAGGTTTTAAAATATGATTTTGAACACCTAAAGCTCAACGTTGGAGAGAATACCAGTGCCTTAGGGTAAATGGAGTCAAAGTAAAGGCAAAAAGTCTTGGGAGGACTTAAATTTAGAGACTAGAAGGTAAGGTTCCAAGGTGCTGCAATGGCAGGGCCTTAGAATCAAAACCCTAAGGGAAGGAGGCTCATTCCGGTGTTACTTAAGCAAGGCCTCATGCTCCTTCCTCTTTCTCTAAACACACTTGGCAAAACGGCTAGCATCAAAGTACATATCTAAGGGAGAAAAGTGTTGCAGGAGCAAGGCCTTTCAAACCCTAGAAGGTTAGGACCCTAGGTGTAGAATTAACTAGGCCTAGGACGTCTCCTCTCTTCAACCTATAACTTTAATGCTAACTCAGAAAAAAGGGAGAAAAGTGTAGCAACAACTAGGCTATATCTTCCTTTATCAATGGCTAAAACAATTTCTCAAGCATGGGGACATATAGCAATGACCTACTAGTGTGCTTGCTACCTAGGGTTTCAAGATTCAGCAATATAATAGCAATATAATAGAAAATGTAAGAAATTAAGCCTACAACCATTCACTTAAGAAGTTTTGTATGAAAAATTCACTTACATATCATGAAGAATGCATAATCAAACCCTAGTTGTAAACCTTCCATGAGAGAAACACCACAAATGCCAAGAGAAATCCTCCAAGAAGAGTTGTGCCTCACTTCCAACACCAAAAATACCAAGAAAAAGGATAAAAGATAGTCTCTCCTAAAAGAGTCAGTTTTTTTTATCTTCAAAATGAGGAACAACGTCCTCTATTTATACCAATCCATAACCTTTTAATTAAAATTTAGGTCATTAAAACAACCGACAAGGCTGACTACAAAATTTACACTGTTTTTACATTAACTGCTAGAAAAATGACATAATATGAGCAAAAGAGGGACGTCAATCCCTCTTGAGGGAGACGTTGGCCCTCTTTGGGCAAATCCAACATCCAGAAGTGAGACGTTGGCCCTTCTAGGGCGTCCTCCAAGATGCCACATGTGTCAATGTCCTCAACACACTGCCACACACTCTAGATAACGTCCAGCTCTCCTAGGTGACGTCCTATCCATCAAGGGGAAAATGTTCCATTTGCAATGGGTGATTCCCCCTAGGCCGGGCTCTGCCAAAGTGTCCTGGGTGGAACATCCTTCTTTCTTCTCGTGCAAAGGCTCATCATAACGTTTTCCTGTCTCTGCCATCCTAGCAACCATCTGATGGGCTCTTCAGCCCCATGGAGGTCCGAGCTAATCATATCCCCATGTGTACCGGTCCACTGGTACCTGTCCATCGGGTATGGTCTTGCACATCAAAAAATTCGCCCTCCATGGGCTCATCAGTCCTTGGGATCATGGCAATGTTAATCATATTTCATCATTAAATTTATCAAATACATGCATAAAACCCCTAGCATATCCTCTAATAGCTCAAAGACATTACACTGATCTACAATACAAAGTTGAAGAAATAGATAGAACAACCTATTGGGATGATATCCATAAGAAGAGGAAACTTTCCACATAATATCATTCAAGCCATGTACATGAAGTGATATGGTCTAAGGATGTCCAGTCATAGTGAAAACCAGGGGTAGGTATTGTTGGTGGGTCCCTTTGTAGGAGGTGAGTTGTACCCATCATGGATGCACTTTTTCCAAGCCCCTTTATTGTCTTTATTCTTTATTTATTGCTTTTCTTTCTTTTTACTTCAAGGTCTAACCAGAGGACACTGCCTTGGTGTGG